>BQNB010004951.1:2424-104757 GCA_026074375.1 Tanacetum coccineum | reverse complement strand
GTTAGGTAGTCATATCCACTAGCTACAATATTTAGGTTATCCTTGATTTAGTAAATTTATGATGAAAATGGTGTTGTATGGTTGTTGGTTCACGGCAAAGGGAGGGACAAAAGAGATGTGTGTGTGGTTTTTGGTAAACTATGGGAGAAAATAGAGAGTTAGTGGGTTTTTGTATGAGTTATGCATGCAAGGGACTAAGACACTTGTCTTAGTCCTTGCACCACATCATGCCACGCCTCAAATGAGGTGGTGGTGATGAGTTTTAAGTTTAAATTTTATAAACTTTGATGTTTAGTGTATAATTTTTAAGATAGGTAGGTAGTTTTGAGGCTAACGGGTATTAACGTAAAATAAAACGAGAGTTAAGGCGAAACCACGAAGTAAAAACGAACAAGTTAAAAATAGTTCTACGAAAATCGTGATACTTCTCTGATAATTTTAGTTTACGTACGGTACTAGACGAACAATAATTATAAACATTGTTCTTAATAATTTTACGTAAGGTACGAAAAGAAAATGCACGCAATACGAAAAATAAAAACGAATGAAATAAAAATATTTCTACGGCATTTTGAAAATATAAACGTCGATGCTTAACGTAGGATTCGCCGATTCTTTGTAAACGTCGCGTAAATTACAATTGTAAGCCCTAATTTCTTCCCGTTTAGTCGTGAGTTCATATTTCAACATAAAAATGAAAATTATAATTAATACTCGAGAATAAAATAACGACCTGAAATTGACGGATTGTCACAGCCTTCCTTCCTAAAAAGGGATCTTCGTCCTCGAAGATCGATTCATTTTCTTGCCCTTTTCTTGTTAAAGTCAAAAAGATGTGGGTACTTCTTCCACATTTGGTCTTCTCTTTCCCAAGTGTATTCCGGTCCACGCTTTGAGTTCCATCGAACTTTAACTATCGGGATTCGACTTTGCTTGAGTTGTTTCTCCTCTTTATCCACAATTTCAATTGGTTCTTCAATGAAATGTAATTTCTCGTCGATCCTTATTTCATCCAAAGGGATAACCAGATCTTCGTCTGATAGACATTTCTTCAAGTTAGATACATGGAATGTATTGTGTATTCCTTGAAGCTCTCGGGGTAATTCTAGTTTGTATGTGTGATAATGGGGGTGAGTTTAAGAATAGAGAGATGGATGAATTCTGCACTAAGAAAGGTATTAAAAGAGATTTTAGTAATGCTAGAACCCCTTAGCAAAATGGTGTTGCTTAAAGAAGGAATAGAACACCTTATGATTGTTTAATGGTTTTGTCTAATGGTAGATCTCCTACTATAGGATTCTTAAGACCATTTGGGTGTCATGTCATGATCCTTAATACCTTGGACCACATAGGCAAGTTTGATGCTAAAGGAGATGAAGGTTATTTTGTTGGATACTCCCTATCTAGTAAAGCATTTAGGGTATTTAACAAGAGAACCAAGAAAGTAGAAGAAAACCTGCATGTGGATTTCTTAGAAAATAAACCCATTGAAAAAAGGAGTTAGCCCTAATTGGTTATTTGATATTGATTCTCTAACCAATTCAATGAATTATGTGCCAGTTGTTGTTGCAGGAACATCTTCTACTAACATTTCAGGTACAAAAGAATATGCTAATCAAGCTGTAAAGGATAATGTGTCCTCTCTAAGATTCATTGCTCTGCCAAATTGGTTTCATGATGCTCATATGGAAACCTCCAATGATTCTGTGAGGAACAGTGAAGCAAATGATGATCCTCAAAAGGAGCAAGATAGTACTGCTGATGTATCTGAAAGCAGTGGAAACACCAATCCCACTGCTAGCTCAAAAGACTCCTTAGCCGATCAAGTGGAGCCTGTTTTATCACCAACAGTGGAATTTGAAGTTCCTACTGTTAGTTTACCAATACCAACTATTAGTACAAATGTCTTGGATAGTGAGTCACCTGAGCTTCCTGCAAGCCCAACAGTGGAAACTACAGTTCCCACTGTTAGTACACCTATTCCAACTGGTAGCAAATCTATCCCTCCTATAAACTTAAGTCTTCCCAAGATCATTTCAAGAGGAGGGTCAAGCTACTCAGAACCACTGTCATTAGGTAATGTGATGGGAGATTTCTTTGGGGATACAACTAATTCAACTAGTTTGACTGAAGTGGAAGCTGACATAAGCAACATGGAGACTGACATACAAGTCAGTCCAACCCCTACTCTCAGAATTAATAAAGACCATCCAAAAAGTCAGATAATTGGTCCCATTGATACTCCTGTTCAAACCAGACATAAGGCCAAGAATGTAGAAGAACAAAGCTTCATAGCTACAATTCACCAAAAGACTAATCCTGATCTCCTACAGTATTGTCTATTTTCATGTTTCTTGTCTCAAGAAGAACCCAAGAAAATTGTTGATGCTCTCAAAGATGAAAGCTGGGTAGAAGCTATGCAAGAAGAGCTTCTACAATTTCAGATTCAGAATGTTTGGGTCTTGGTTGACTGTCCTAAAGGGGTGAGGCCTATTGGAACAAAATGGGTCCTCAAAAACAAGAAAGATGAAAGGGGAATTGTAATTAGAAACAAGGCCAGGCTTGTGGCACAAGGGTATACTCAGGAAGAAGGAATTGATTATGAAGAAGTCTTTGCACCAGTTGCAAGGATTGAGGCTATTAGATTGTTCTTAGCATATGCTTCATATATGGGATTTACAGTATACCAAATGGATGTCAAAAGTGCTTTTCTGTATGGGACTATTGATGAAGAGGTTTATGTGATGCAACCTCCTGGCTTTGAAGATCCTGAGTTCCCAGATAAAGTTTACAGGGTAGAGAAGGCTATGTATGGACTCCATCAAGCACCTAGAGCTTGGTATGGTACTCTGTCCAAATATTTATTGGCTAATGGCTTTCAAAGAGGTACCATTGATCAAACATTGTTCATCAGAAAGCACAAAGGAGAATTCTTGCTTGTACAAGTGTATGTAGATGACATTATCTTTGGATCATCAAATCCAAAATTGTGCAGAGAATTTGAGGCCCTAATGCATGACAAATTCAAAATGAGTGCTATGGGTGAACTCACCTTCTTTCTTGGATTGCAAGTACTACAAAAGAATGATGGCATCTTCATTTCACAAGACAAATATGTTGGTGATATTCTCAAGAAGTTTGGGTACACAGATGTAAGGACAGCAAAGACTCCCATGGATAAGGAGAATCCTTGGGGCAAGGATGGACCTGGCAAAGATGTGGATCTTCACTTATATAGATCCATGATTGGATCTCTCATGTATCTTACTGCATCAAGACCAGATATTATGTTTGCTGTTTGTGTCTGTGCTAGACACCAAGTGACACCTAAAGAGTGTCATCTTCATGCTGTCAAGAGAATTTTTAGGTACCTAAAAGGTCAACCTTTGCTAGGACTTTGGTATCCTAAAGAATCTCCTTTTGACTTGGTGGCCTACTCAGACAGTGATTATGATGGTGATAATCAAGATAGAAAATCAACCACTAGGGGTTGTCAGTTTTTGGGAAGAAGGTTGATCTCTTGGCAATGCAAAAAGCAGACTATTGTGGCCACCTCCACAACTGAAGCAGAATATGTGGCAGCTGCAAGTGGCTGTGGACAAGTTCTTTGGATTCAAAATCAGTTGCTGGACTATGGGTACAATTTTATGAACACTAAGATATATATTGACAATAACAGTGCAATTTGTATAGTTAAAAATCCTGTCTATCACTCAAGAACAAAACATATTGATATAAGACATCATTTTATAAGAGACTGCTATGAAAAGAAGTTGATTAATGTGGATCATATTCATACAGATAATAATGTTGCAGATCTCTTAACCAAACCTTTTGATGTGGGAAGATTCCAGTACTTAGTTGTAAGTATTGGAATGCTCAATCCCTAAAAATGTCTTTTTCTTAAGTTTTGTAAAGTTTTGTATAGGATTTGCACTGTTATTTAGATAAATAAGTGTTCAAACTGCTAGTATAAAATGCAACTGTTAGTTATTTTTCCCACTGTTAAGTTTCCACTGCCAGTGTAAATTTTCCCACTGTTGGGGTTAACTTTACACTGTTAGTGTTTTTCTTGGTTTTGGACTAACAATTGCAGGCTGAGCATGTCATGAAAAGGCTTCTATGGTGTATCAAAAGTGGAATCACATCATGTTGTAAGTCAAACTGTCTTGGGATGGGTTATAGGAACCTCTAGGATTAGGGTATTCATAGAGTACTCATGGCCAGTCTTAGACTGTCCCCACTGGTGAGTGAGAGTTTTGTGACAATGAAGGCCAGTTTAATTACTTGCTAGAGTCCTTAACTTTCGAGGCACTGTAGTGTGAGATCTCATTCATGGGTTATACACAAATTTGGTCCACAAGAGTTGCCCTCATGTCTCACTAAGCGATTTTAGTGTGCATGTGGTGTGCTGTGGCATTTGGGTGTATAATTATTGGAGAAGGGTCTCATTCTGCCAAGACACTTGACCTAGTATGGTTGTGGTAGGGTGGTGACCAAGGAAAATTTTAAGAATGGGTTAAAACAGGGATACAGTGGTTAATATGTGTGTTAATTTTCTTCATGGGTCAGATAGTGAGCAAAGGACTCATGAATTCATGCATGTCTATCTTGCTTTTGCAAGTGTGTATGTATGGATAGGGTAGGCTTGCTTTTGATTATTGAAGATAAGTTGATACCCTTAGGATTATTTCCCACTGTTTGACCAATTTGTTTCCACTGTTAGCATAAGTTACCACTGGTTGACTATTTTCCCGCTGACAATATAGCCGTTGGCACTGTTGGGCTCAAAAGTTTGTTGCATTAATTAAATTGTCGTTGAGATTTTTTGGCCGCTTATGTCTCTATATAACTTCTTCAAATAGAGTTTTCAAGATAGTTCTATTCTTCTAAAAGATTTACTCATTCTCAAATCTCAATTATCTTGATTTAACTCTATCATAATTCTTTTTAGTGCCTATAAAATCTCAATTGAAGTTGCCCACAGTACCAATTCATCTAATAATCTTTAACCCTGCACCCTAAACAATGTCTAAGCTTGCTTTTTGTGATTATCACAACATGGTGGCAATTTTGGAGAAAACAGAGCATAACACCGACTTCCACCAGATAGTGGACTTTCTTGAAGCTTCTCCTCTAAGGTATGCTTTATTGGTTCGTCCCACTATCTATGTTTCACACATCCGACAGTTTTGGTCCACTGCTAGGATCGAAACAGCGGATGGAGAAACACATATTATTGCTAAAATCAATGGCAAGCAAGTGACTGTCTCTGAATCATCTATTAGGAGGAAACTCAAACTAAAAGATGAGGAAGGGATTAGTGATTTGCCTGACACTGACCTATTTGCAAATCTTTCACGGATGGGTTATAATATTTTACCAAATCAAAGATTTTCGTTTCAAAAAGGTCAATTTACCCATCAGTGGAAGTTTTTGATTCATACCATCATGCAATGTTTAAGTCCTAAAAGTACTGCCTTTAATGAATTTAGTAGTAACATTGCCACTGCTATTGTGTGTCTTGCCACAAACAGGATTTATAATTTCTCTAAAATGATTTTTGATGGTATGATCACAAATATTAAAAGACAGGGTAGCAAGAAATTTCTAATGTACCCTAGGTTTCTTGAAAAACTTTTGAAAATGAGTCAATTTGGGGAGATTAAACATACAGAAACTTACCCTGTCCCCTCTCAAACTGCCAAAGTTTTTACAACTCTCAGGGTCAATAGCCCAAGTTTTTCTGGCAGAAATGTTGATTTGTTTGAGTCTATGTTAGTTCCTCAGGGTGAAGGGCCAGTAAACCCAACTGAGCCCCATCACACACCCTCCCCTCAAGCTTCATTTCCACAATCTCAAGAACCTATTCCTCATAAGACAACAACTCTCACATCCTCTCAAGAACCTACATCCCAACAAATCTCAACTCCATCACATACTCCCACACCTAGAAGATTAACCAAAAGGGCTATCCGGATTGCTCAGTCTAAAGCCCTTACACCTGGAGCAGATGAGCCTGCATCTCCTCCAAGAGATGACAGTCATGGAGAGGCTTTCCCTACTGCCACTAGCTTAGATGCAGGGCAGGATAGGGAAAACATACCTAAGACCTCTGTCATGCCCCATGAATCATCTCCAAGGGTTACCTTTTTTAGTGGTGATGAGGGCATTTTGCAACACAAGCTAAATGAATTGATGGGTTTTTGTACCAAATTGCAAAGTCAACACACTCAAATAGCTGAAAAAATCCAGATTCAAGATCTGGAAATCTTACAATTAAAGATCAGGATCAAGACTTTGAAGGATGCTCAAAAGACTAGAGGAGGTGTTCAAGAGGATGCTCCAAACATGGGGGAATGATGGATCAAGTGGAGGATTTTGGCACTGAAAGGGATAGCAACAAAAGCACTGACAAAGGGAGTGAGAGCACAGGGGAAATGGAAAATGTTCTGAGTTCTATGGGAGTTGCTAATATACTAGCCAGTGGAGGTTTGAAGGAAATTTTACCACTGCTGGTCCACCAGTTCCCCCTGTTAGTTTGTTTGTTCCCACTGCTGTTGCCATTGCTAGTGGAAGTTTTTATACTACTGAAGTTTTTACCACTGCCAGTGCAACACCAAGAGTTTCTAGACCCTCAAGAGAGGTTGTCATCAGGTCTACATCTCCTATTCCAATTAATATACCATCTGTTAGCAAGGAAGACAAGAAAAAAAGGAAGGCGATTATGACAGAACCAGAAAATCATGATAAAGCTAAAACCCTAGAACTTATGAGTGATCAATTAGCAAGAGAGTTGGAGGCTAAGTTTGCTCAGGAAGATCAAGCTATAAGAGAACAGGTTGAAAGAGATGCAAAGATTGCCAGAATTCAAGCTAAAGAAGATCTTAAACGGATGATTGATGAGCTTGACAGAAGTAATGAGATGATTAACAAACACATGGCAGAGTATGAGGAAGCTAAAAATGATCTATCCAGTGAAGAGAAGACAGAGTTAATCACAAAACTCATTAAGTATCAGAAATATCTTGCTCGAATCAAGAAATATCAAGCTCAGCAACAAAAATTAGCATCCAAGATTGAAAGAAGGAAGTTTTATACATCAGTCTTAAGAAGTCATGTTGGATGGAAGTCAAAAGACTTTAAAGGTATGACATTTGAATAGATTGAAGAGACATTCATTCTAGTTTGGGAAAGCATGCAAGATTTTGTGCCTATGGATTCCAAGGAAGAAAGTGAAAGGCTCAAAAGGCCAGGAATTCTGTTAGAAAAGGTGAAAGCAAATAGATTGAAGACAGGTGATGGTTTAGCTCAAGAACAGCTATCTGAAGATGGTAAAAAGAAGGAAAATGAAGATCAGGATAAAATCATCAATCTTTAGAAATGGGTAGTGCTAGTAAGACAAGAATCCTTAGTGGATATTGCTCCTTCAGTTGTCAAAGCTCCAATATGTGACTGGAAAATCTTCAAAGACAAGCTAAGAGAGGTTTGCCAGATTTTTATAGTTGGGTAGGCACCAAAGGCATATCCTTATTTTGAGACTATGCTTAAGGAATTTGAAAAAGATGATATGGTGACTCTATGGAAGCTGGTCAAGGATAGGTTTGAAGAAGAATTACCAAAGAGTGACCTGGAAAAATGCCTATTCTGGCCTTTAAAGGTCATGTTTGAACCTATTTCTACTGATGGTTTATGGAAGTTTAAAGCACCTATTAAGAGTTGGAAGTGGTACAAATGATGCAGAGTACACTGTTTGATAATGGAAGGTATGATTATCTACATGCTTGATGATATTAAGTATCCTCTTCAAAAGTTTACACTTCAGAAGATGCTTGATCACAAATGTGAAGTAAGTGAATTTAATGAAGATGTAATTCAGATGATCAATCTAATTAGGAGACAGCTCAAGAAGGAATAAGGTATTTGAAGCATCCTCTCTAGGTAATCATTTTATTCTGGAAACTTGATATAAAGATGAAGAATCAAGTTTAGGGGAGGATTGTTAGGAATAAAATGCCAAGGCATTCCCACTGTTAGTTACATGGTTCCCACTGCTAGAAGAAGTTTCCATTGTTAGTTGTAAGCTTTCCACTACAGAGCTTCCAATGTTGAAAACTTCCCACTGCTGCAGGAAGATAAGGACTACTCAGAGTCAAAGACACGTAATGGATATATTTAGAATGTATTTTGTGTATATCTCATATTTTTAGGAGATTTGGTTAGACACTATTATGTACAGGACTCCTTGGACTATAAAAGGAGTCCTTAGGTTAAGTAGAATACACATCTCATATGCATCCTTGATATACTCTCTCATATAGCTTTAAGGTTTTGTAAACCCTAGTACTGGTTGAGTATTCGTATTATTGCCTTAATAATATTAAAGCTTTTTGGTTAATTTACTGTTTCATTTCATTTCATTGTTATTCTTCTTAATCGCTAAAGGTTAGATTCCGCATAGCCTTTAATGAAACATATTAACAAAGTTTCTCACGTTGTTGGTTTAGATTTATCCAAAGTAACAATAACCTTATAACCTAAGGCATTAGATCCAAGTTTGGGAACAACATCATTCTCATCCTCACTGTTAGATATCCAATCTTTAATAAGTGGTTCACTAACAGACTTATGTTTTAACTCACTAGTCTTAGCTTCACTAGTTGCAACAGCAGATACACTAGTTACTGACTCTAGGGCTGCAATCAAGCCAAGCCGAGCTCGAGCTTGACAGGGCATGAGCTCGGATCGAAATTCAAAAGTAAGGCTCGAGCTCGGCTCGATAGCTCGACAAGCCTTAATCATCAAAGCTTGAGCTCGGCTCAAATAATATTCGAACAAGGCTCAAGCTCGGCTCGAAAAGCTCGAATTTATTCATAAATGTTGTATTCGATAGCCAAATTTATCAATAAGGTCAAGAAAATACGTGATGGACTCAAAAGTAAAGAATTTATACAAAACATTTGAGCATTAGGGTTTAAATATCCTTCTACGATAAATATATAACTATTATATCAATATTCACATTAGCATTTATGTTGATTATATAAATATGTATAAAAAAATATTTATGTACATGAAAGCTTAAAAAGCTTAATAAAAGCTCGAGCTCCAGCTATTGAAAGCTCGAGCTCGGCTCACTATGTGTTTCGAGCTTGTTTATTAGGCTCGGGCTTGAGCTCGATAAAAGCTCAGCTCGATCGATTCAAGCTCAAGCTCGAGCTCGAGTTGCTTGATAAAAGTTTGGCTTGATTGCAGCCCTAACTGACACACTAAAAATATATTCATCCTTATCATCAAGTACCAAATCAGGTTTAAGGGGCATGAAGTTCCCAGTATATGGAGGTGGAACTGCATGATACCCTTCACCTGTTTTATACTTATCATTCACCTGACTATCAAACACTTGACTATCATACCCCACACTAGTTTTGAACTTATCACTTACTTTACTATCTAACAGTTTTCTTAGATTCTTAGATGAATTTTCAAACTTTTCTAAGGTAAGTTTTAAATCATCTCTTTCTTTTTTAGCTTTTCAAATTTCTTTCTAAGCTCTGTTAGAGCATTATCTCTCAACATAATATCAAGTTTTAAAATCTTTATGTCCTCTTCAAAAACAGCCTCATTCTTTTTCTACACATCTAGTCTAGCCTCTACAGATTCTAGACCTGCTTTATAAGCTCCTACATTTAATTGAGACTTATTAAAATCTTTTTTCAAATTATTATAATGTTCTTTGAGAGTTTCATAAGATTTTAAACATGCTTTAGAACAAGTTGATACCTCAGTGTTTGAGTTTGAAAAACTTGAAGAACCTGAAGAAGTATAAGCCATAAATGCAAAATTGGTAGGTCCTTCTTTAGCTTGATCACTCTAATCATAGCCAAATCCATCACACTGAGATACTAAATCATTTGAAGTTGTTTCCTCAACTGGTATAGTCCTTTTTGTTATCTCCCTGTTTATGTTGTCTTGATGCTTAGGAGCCCTACACTCCCTAGCAAAATGACCTCTTTTGTGGCAATTATAGCATTCAACCTTGGTCTTGTCAAAGCCAATGGTATCCGTCCCATTAACACCTAGATTCCTTCCTGTCTTCTTGAGAAACCTTCTTGCTCTCATTATCAGCATTGCCATATGCCACTTTAAGTCCATCTCCTCTAAATCATCAGGCTTAATTTGCTTTAGGTCTTCATTATCTAATTGTAAACTGTTAGACTGACTAGCAAAGAAGGAGTAGATCACAGCATCACTCAGACTATCAACATTTGGTAAAGTATAAACATTATCCTTGGAGTTAGCAGCAGAAATACCATGAGCAGTCTTAACTGCTTCATTGGTGCTGTCAGAGTTATTAGAAGATACAAAAGCTATGTTTTATGTGTTTTGGCTTGTGCTAGATGACCCTATGACTTTAGCTTCATAAATCTTCTGATTGTTATACAAGTCATCCATGCTTAGAGTTTCTAAATCTGGTTTGTTCCTCCAAATCAGGGTATGAGTCTTCCACTCAGATGGCAGACTTCTTAATAACTTCAGATGCAGATCTTTTTGAGAAATAGTTTCTTCATGAATCTCTAGCTGACTGATAAGCTTTTGCAGCCTATCATAAATCTGGTCAAGTCCTTCTGAGCTATTTCTATTGAAATTCTCATACTGCTTTTTAAGAAGTGTATTATGTACTTTCTTTGACTCCTTATTACCTCTAAACCTCTTCTTTATAGCTTCCATCACAGACTTGGCATTTTTATAGGAGTTAAAATTTAGTTGATGTTCATTTGGAAGAGCCATCAACAATGTACCTCTTGTCTTTAACTCATTCTTTCTTGTTAACTTATCTTCTGCAGTTATAGGAGGATATGTTTTCTCAACACCACCAACAGTTCTCATTGGTGAAGGTGAGTCACCATTTACTATTACTTCCCAAAGAGCATAATCAGTCATTAAGAAGTATTGTTCGATCCTCAGCTTCCATAGCCCGAATTCATTTGGATTGAGCATTGAAGTTTTGCAGCAGCAACCACTTGTGTAGATATTGACTCCATGTTTTCACAAACAAATAGATCTGGTATGTGTAGATTGTTTCTTCTTATTCAAAGTTTCTCAACAAGCTCTGATACCACTTGTTGATCCTACTTGAATAGATATTGCTTAGCTTATAAAAGGCTTAGTTGTATTGAATAAATCCAAGACAACTATGGTAGAAACTTTGATTGAATATATCAAAGACTATGCGAAATCTAGTCTATGATACTAAGAAGAATAAGTAATAAAACAGTAACAAACAAGATTGTATAATACCAAACCTTAAGCCTCAATATATTAATACGAACACTCTTGATATTGTTAGGGTTATACAAAACCTTGAAGCTATAAATGACTGTATATGAAAATGAGATATCAAACTACATAACCTAGGGTCTCCTTTTATACACCAAGGAACCCTAATGGGCTTACAATACGTTTCTATTCTATCATATATTTTCCTAAAATATCTTATTCTTATCGCATAAGAAGTACTAACATATACACTAACAGTACTAATTTATAACTAGCAGTAGTAATATTCAAACAGTCTTAACTTTTACACTAGCAGTAGTAACGACTAAGAATATTTCCTTCAGTCTTCTTCAACAGTAGAAACTATAACCAGCAGTGGTAACTTCATAACTAGCAGCAGTAACTTCAACAGCACCAAGATGTCTTTTAATCCCAACACTCATAACTACTCCCTCCAGCACTGCTATTTCTACTACCTTCTTTTCTAACAATGTTATATAGGATTTCTAAGAAAATTTTAAAGACAAAGTAGATGAAAGGTCTAGTGAGGAGTATCTCAGCGACTTAGATATTAAGTTTCATAAAAGAGCCCTTTTGGAAAATTCAAAACATTTTATAAAAACAAGAAATAAATTTTCTAGTCAAAAAGCAAATGAGAACACTAAATGTTACAAATGTGGAAAAAATGTCACTTTGCAAAAGTCTGTTTTTCTAAAATGTATGAACCTTCTTACAAATCACAAGTGACTGGTTATTCATCAGTGTCAAAAGGCTTTTAACCCAAGTTTACTTCAAAACTTATTCATTCTCAAAACTGAATTAATTAGTCAGGCTGACACAAAAATTTAGAAAGACTACAAGGCTGAACTACTTAAGGAAAATCCCTCTACATCTTTGACCCCAAAGACCTTCCACCTAAAGAACAAAGGTTTAGTTACTAAAACCTTTGATTGGGATGAGGAAGAGGTCTCAGATGATGAAGAAGTAACTCAGGTCAAGGTACAGATGGCTCTAGCTGATGACGAGCTCACTGTTGGAAAGAATCATGCTCGCAATGGTGAATGGATTGACATTACCATGAGAAAGGTAAATATTCTTCTCTCTATGGATGAAGATGCCGATTGGCAAAAGTACCTCAAATATATCAACATTGATCTCAGGTTCGTTGAAGAGCAAAGATTAAACTTACTTTCTAAGTATAACAAAATTGTTTTTGAATTAAACAAGTTAGAGATGAACTATTAGTCCAAAAACAAGCTAAGCTTGATGCTGTCACTTTTTAAATTCAAAACAGTGAACTTACTAAGTTAAATCATGCTCTTCAAGAACAACTAAAATAGGAGAAAAAGATCAATGAAAAATGGCTAACTAGCTCAAAAAAGGTTAATCAATGCATCAGTGAACAAATCCCTCACCAAAAGAAGAAAGTTCTTGGTGGTGAATTATTCATTGAATCATCATAAAAAATGAATGAAAATGAAAATCTTTTCGTTCCTGCTTCCATGGGTTATGACCAAGAAATGGTCCCAAAATCCAAAGACTCAATCCTGACAGCAAACTTCCAAACTTAAACAATAAACACTGGAAGAGTTCGAGTCCCTGAAATTCAAGCTGTTAATGAGTCTCTTAAACCCACTAACACATCAATTACCCCTGAATCATCCAAAGATTCTAAAGCAGAAACCCCTATTCCTCTACCCCCCTTGAAAAATCTTCAGGGAGATTCACCAAGCTCAAAGGTAATGTCATTGACCTTTCAACCCCACTCTCCAAAAGAGAGATTAGGCTTAGGCATTATAAAACATACAAAGCCTGAAACACAGGATTCTTTAAACAATAGTGTTTCAAGAACTGTCACTGTTAGTAAAACTGAGCCAACCACACCTTCAGCTTCTATTGAAGTCAAGGACACTAAACAAGAATCAAAGATAAATGAATTAACTAAACTTGTTCAGATGTTATTTGATGAAAAAGTCAATTCTACCCTAAAGACTCAAGAATTGAATTCACAGATTCAACCGACTAAGTCGTCTAAGTCAGTTGACTCATCAAAAATAAGTCAGGATTCTAAACCCAAAGTTTAGAATATTGGCTCATAAAAGTCACTCAGGCCTAAGCATATTTAAAACCCACAACTTAAGTGTGAACTCTGTCACTATACCAATCACTTAACTGATGATTGTTATAGGATTCTCTACTACATGATATGCAAAAGAGAGGATCATAGGACCTCAGATAATGTAATGTATACTGCTTCCCTAAAAAGGAATGAGAACTACAAGGCTCGGCCTTATCAGTATGCATCTCCTTCCAAGGAGATCCTGAAAGCAAAGGCAAAGCCTTTCCCACCATGCACACACTGTAGTTTCAATGATCACATACTTGTTGATTGTAGAAACTACACTGAGTGTAAAATTTGTAGAAGTTATGATCACTTTACTTCTAAACACAATCGTGTCATTCATATCAGAGGATGAATACTAGCTGAGTCACTCTGATACCATTGTAGTAAAATTGATATCCACAATACACAGCGTTAGGAATGATGGGTTGGCCAAATTTCTAGAGAGAGAAAGTGACTAGTCTAGTGAGAGAAAAACACCTTAAGTGTGTGTATCATCAAATGAACAACCAACCCCTTCCCATGGCTGGAAAGGGGTATTTATACAAGTGTTTTGATGCCCCTAAATGGGCCATGGAGTGGGTTAACAATTGGGTAAAGACCCGGCCCAACACCATAAGTCGTACGGTAACTAAAAGATTAAAACTAAGACTACCAGCTAACCTATGCTAGATATGACACGGGGTGACCGAGTCTTTTACATGGATTTTCTTAATCCTAAGAGACATTGAAGACATGCTGCTTCTTGCTGTTCAACACACGCTATTTCATCTCACCGACAGCGATATTGTTAACTTTATTGTGGCTCTCCGTATATTCACAAGAAGTCTCGTCATCAAGAAACGTGTTAAGGATCTACACCTTGGTGTAGAGAGTTACCAGAAGAAACTTAACATCACTCTACCTCAACAGACCGTTCCAGAAATAGAATTCAAAGAACTCTACACTCCATCTCACAAACCACCAGGGGTAATCTATGAAGATCTAACCAAACAGAAAAGAGTAATGCGAGCTGATGAGCTGTACAAGTTCTCGGACGGGACGCTCAAGCATAAAATACGCGATTTTCATTTGGAATACAATAAAGAGATGCCGAGGAGAAAGTGGACGGCTATTAACAAAAAGAGGTCAGAACTTATGGTCGAGCTGATTGATAAGCAGATGCGTGAAAGAAAGATCATTCGGAATCTTGAAAGATTGGTTGATGGTCGAGAACTCAAGATGGACTACAAACTGATGACGTGTATCATTTAATCGTTAGGTCCAATCTCAAAATCTTATCTTGTAAATAATGTGAATATGTAGTATAGACTTATAATAGTAGGCAATATAAATAGTGTTTTAGTACAAATTTTCTAGAATTTTTGAATAAATTCAAAAAAATTCAAATTAACGTACTCAACACTATATATATATATATATACAATACCCTCATAAATTGAGGGGGAGCATTAAAAATGTTCCTAATACGGCTTGTTAATAATTGAATCATTTTTTCCTTGAAACCATTAATATTTGAATCAATTGATATCTAAAATATCAATAGATTTGACATTTTTGATAAGGGAGAAAATGTGATTAAAATATATGGCTAAAGATGTGATTTTAAGGATTCAAGTGCAAGCTTCACCCTTCATGTGCTAAACATTTTCAAATATCAAAGCACGTGTTGAGGGGGAGCATTTCAAATGGTTTTAAGGCTGAGAACAATACCAAAAGACCAACCATGTTTGTAATTAATTGGAGTTATAAGGTGGTTAAGATTAGGTATTCATTCTCATGATCCAGCCAGAACCGTAGGGATCTACCTAGGGACATTCCATTAGATAGAATAGAAGTCCTTAGGTATGATGAAAAAAAGGAGTAAAGTGAGAAAAGGGAACAATGCGGACTAAGATAGAGCTGACACTAGAACAAACCCAATAAGGTGTTAGTGATAAAGTCTCGGTCAGCATTGAAGGGGTTGAAGAATGAAAAAGAAAAGTTGAGATAAAGGGTGAAAAGAAAGAAGCCCTCCTTACACTTAGGCAGAAACTGAGTCAATACATATGCTATCAGAAACACTAAGCTGTTATCTGGTATTGAAGATAGTCATCATGGACCCAGTGATGCAATGCACAACCCTCACTTCAAGTCTCCTCAAAAGACTCTGTGTTCATTTCTCACAGGAGGAACACATTTCTATCAACTTTCTCACTCCGAGTTAGTAGATATTGAAAAGGTGGCAGTCTGCTCCAGCCTCCGATTACTAAAAATGAAAGTGCACTATCGAGTCTAGAGCCATAAAAGATATCATCCATAAATCTCATTAGGACACTTATCCAAAATATGCTTGCTAATTCACTTAATGTGGAAACAATAAATATATCAAGATTCCTACGCATTATCCTTGTGATATTGCCAGAACATCAGAGTGATACTAAAGTTCTCATAATGACGATGGAAATCCTTCCAGAGCCAACATCAAACAAGCTCTGCGGTAGGTGACTTATGAGATCCCATATGGATCAAACTTGTGATACTGGATATCGATTCAGTCTAGCTTGTGAATTGACGAATGAATTTTGAAAAAGATAAAACTGTTGGTGTGTTATAAAAACCGTTTGCACATTAACACACCAACTGATTTTCCTAAATCAATTTTCAATCTTATGTCCATGGGAAGCCTCACAAGGGTATCTGAACACGAATTTATGACTTAATCGGGAAGATAGTAACTTACCGGTTCACTCTTACCGTGTTGTCTACTTTGAGACGCTCCGGTAATGAGAACGGCTAGTGCAGCTGCGAAACCCTGTCAAGGAGATTCTTCGTAATTCTACCTGATCACAGGCAGTATTTATACTGATTAACGAGGAATTGTGGTTATTACAACCGTATTCGACAAAGTGACAAAGCCACTTTTGTCCATATATGTTGTTTATCAGTAGCCCACTCATGCAGATTTCCTGACGGGGGCGGCAGCTAACTGATGACAAAGTCGAAGTCAATGCCACATGCTCATACTCAACCGACGTATGTAAATACATCATGAAAGCTCAAGTACATGTTTCAAGACTTCCGCTACTATGATACCATACGTCTTTCTTGAAGTAACGAAGTATTAAAGTTAAAGAATTTCAAGAAATTTCCTCTACTGTGATACCGCACGTCCTCCATAAAGTGACGAAGTGTTCAAGTTAAAGAATTTCAAGAAAGATGGTTACACAAGTTTTCAACATCAAGAATAGTATGAGCATGTCGGTCCAAAAGTCACAAGATCACAAGAAGGCAAAGATTACAAGATGGTGAAAAGAGATTATGCTTGGTTGATGATCTCAAGAAGCTCAAGATCACATACAAGTCAAGATAAAGATACAAGCTAAAGCCTAAAAGTCTAAAGATTACTACATCAAGATTCACAAGATAAAGATCATGAAAACAAGACTACGAGCAAAGATTGAAGACATTCATAGAATGTAGAGCTTAAGTTTTTGTAAATTGGAGTGACCTCCCTTAGGGGGAGATTGTTAAAAATCCAGAAAAGACTCGGTCACTACCAATATGTCATAGAATAGCTCGTAGCATAATATTTGGAAACTTAACAAGCTAACTGAGTCAACATAAGACATCCTTATGTTTTACCGGCCATGACATGGTATAAATACCCCTCTCCACACCTTGTAGGGGGTTGGTTGTTCATTTGGTTCTTTCACATAATACATTTTCCCTTCCTTTCTCTCTCTAAGTGTGTCAACCCACTTTCTCTCTCTAAACTTTCTTTATTGCTCATTTGTTAAGTGATTTGATACATCTACAAGGATAACATCCCCAACACCTGCAACATCTAGAGTCTTGTCATCTGCTAAACAAACCTTACCGGAGTGTATCTTGAACCTTTCTAACTCTTCTTTGCAATAGGTAGCATGGAACGATGCACCAGAATCTATAATACGATCCTCAATCGTATTCTCAATGCAACAAACCAATGTGTCATCAGAGTCTCCAGCTGCCATGTTAACCACCTTATCCCTAGAGCCTACAAGCTTTGAAAATTGATTCTTAAAGCGGTCCTTTTGGTTGCAATTCCAACACATGATATTCTGCATGTACTTTATCTCTCCTATCTTCCATGATTTTAACTTGCTTCTGTTCTGCTTCCTGCCTTCTTTTGTACCTTCTACCCATGTATCTGTCCTCTGCACTTAACAAATAATTTGTAGATTCTCGGGATGTCTTTCGACGAATATCTTCAACAAAGAATCAAATCTCGAATCCCTTTGAATGTTAGTTTAGTAGTTCTACACGAACCACTAACTGATGTAACAGTGCTTGACCAACTCTAGGGCTACGAGATAATAATAACAAAGCCTTCATACCTGAAGGTTTGGCTTTTTCCAAAGGCTCTTAAAGCTTCTTCTGATATAGAGAGTCTTCGATCTACATCTTACAAAAACCGAAATCATAACCATCATACTGTCGATCTTTATCTTACCGTCTTTTGCCTTTGTTTATCGTAGCCTGGCTCTTGATACCACTTTGTTAGGGTATATCGCACCTACACACACATCTGTACAGATCTCTGTACGGTATATAGCTCCTGCACACACCGCTCGAACAAACAAAGAATACAAATAAGGCTTACGGAAAGTAAATGCGAAATATAATCGACACAAGATATAACGTGGTATCCAACTATGATAGTCGTGGCAGTCCACGGGATCAAACAAGAGAGATATTATTAAGCTCTTAGCTAAACTGCTTAGGCTCGTGCCAAACTGCATGATCGTGCCAAACTACACGCCCTATGCTAAACTGCATGACCCGTGCTAAACTACACGGGGTACAAACACACACACACCTAGATCCAAGTTTACAATTACAATGAGAGGGGTATTTATGAGTGTGAAACCCATTTTCAGTTTACTTATTCTACCGATGTGGGATTGGGTTTGCACCCAACATTTACAAGTAGCTGGATAAGCAAACACAAATTATAAAAGGGTATACAGTTTTTCTTTGAGAAGAATATATTGTTGCACACTTTATCATGTTGCTGAAAAAAGCTTACAAGGTCGATTAAAATTTGCTTAAGTGCTATTGGGCCACAAACCTTGCTGATTTGTGTAAATCGGTCGAACAAATAGGTCAACACTGGTCAACGATGATCTATGGTGGTCAAACTTGCCGGAAACATGCAAATCTTGCCGGAAATACTTAAAACTAATTGTGAAATTGTTTTAATCACTTATAGTAGCTGTGTGTATCTATTACAAGTTGTTTTTTTTTTGTAAATCTTGCCGGAAATACCCAAAACTCGTTAGAAATATCCAAAAATTGCCAGAAATACCAATCCGATTAACCATCGATTAATCCCGCCTAGAACGATTACAAGCTATAAGAAGGTCGACCGTCCGACTACCAATTCGCCATTTTTACAACCTTGCTAACAATACCCATTGACTCACGTTCCGTGACTTTACCATTGCTGACCACCATCACTCGTTGAAATCCCTTTGCAGCACGGTGAAATCACAGTTATTCACAAACCATCGTAACTAAAAACCTCATCCAAAAAAGTTTTAAACATTAGTGTGAAAAAAATACGTATTATACAAAACTTTATATAAAGTTGCTACATTATGCCAAATTAACCTTTCATCCGAAAAGATTTAAAACTTGGTGTTCTAGAAGATGGTTCAGAATTCAATTTTGACCCGGTGCAACTATGTGCATGATATTATAAAAAAACAATAAAACAGACAAGTGGCCACCACTAATGGAGCCTTCTCGTTCAAAAAAAATGGAGCCTTCTCGTTCAAAAAAAATGGAGCCTTCAACAACGACTTTTAGTTTTGGCCAATAAAAATAAATTCAAAATATTTTCTTAATTTTGTCTGTATATAAACAATTAACCCTTTTCTTATTTTGCCCGATCCAAAAATCATCTTCTTAAAAAACGGTTAATCAAGAATGATGATGGCTTGTACAAGTGGAGCAACATTCTATTAGTATTTGTTTTGCCACCTGAAGCTGTAGTTATCGGGGCATTTGAGCTTTATGAAGCTGCTGACTTTTACATTTTACCAGATGTTAATTGCAAGTCTCCATGCCTACTCTTAATCTGCTCTTGTAAGCGTATCTTTTTTATTATGAAAATATAATTTAGATTGTTTTCATTATCTTTGAATCTAGTACTTGAAAATATGTATCATATAGTCAAAACTAACATTAGATTTGGCTGACAGTTGTCGGTACCAACTTCTGGCTGGACAGCCGACTGGTTGGTTTTGTAAGAATGCTTTGTGTTTACACATAAAAAGTACGTAGTAATTATATGCATGGATTCTATTAGATGCATCTAATTTAGGCAGGTGATCTCAAATGTGCCCTTATAGTTATTTCTTAGGGTAGATATGCTTTTGGCCTAACAGTATGTTAGTTGTTGTATTATAGGTTCAAGTAGGGGTAGCAATTTCTGACTTGACACGAAACCCGACCTGAAACCGACATGAAAATTAGCAGGTTTGGGTTGAGTCTAATAGATTTCGGGTCGGGTTTGGGTCGACCTATCTGACCCGTTTATTAAACAGGTTAGGTTCGGGTTGAGAATAAATTAAGCGGGTCGACCCGTCAACCCGTTTAAGATTTTTTCTAAAAATAAAAATTATTTATATTTTATTATATGTGTTAAATGGGTTAAACGGGTCGACCCGCAAACCCGTTTAACTTGTTTAACCCGTGTAATGTGCCAACTTTTGTATATAAAACGGGTTAGATGGGTCAACCCGAAACCCGTTTAACCTATTCAACCCGTGTAACCTATTTAACCCGCCAACCCAACTATATATATGGGTTAAATGGGTCAGGTTCGGGTTATGTGTAAACAGGTTAGGGTTGACATAGCTGACCCGATTATTTAAATGGGTCAGGTTCGGGTTGGGGTTTTCTGACCCGCCAACCTGCCAACCCGAACCCGCCAACCCGAACCCGACCTGAATTGCCACCCCTAGGTTCAAGTCTCAACATGCGTTAATACTTAATATACGCAATTTTTGGAAGAAAAAAAATATATGCTTAATTTAGCTTTTTGTTTTGATTTTCAAAAATAAAAAATAAAGAAAGAAATGAATTTAAATTCAAATTTGGTTGCATTCTGCTATTTGAGTCCTAGCTGCTAACTTGTTGCATACATAGTCACCAGAAACACAAATTGCATAAACATAAATGGCAACTAGAACGCCAAAATAGTATGTTAAACCAATCAATTTATGTTTTAGGGGTTGTTTGGCCAAGCTTATTAAGAAGAGCTTAATGTTTTTCACAAAAACACACATACTAAGGTGTGTTATCAGAACATATATGCTCTTCTTACTTAAAAAGCTACTAGTAATAACCAAATTTTAGGAAATGTTTGGATATGGATCTAATACAATGAGCACTTAAATAAGCTTAGCCAGACACCCCTTTAATTTATTTTTATAACAAAAGGAAAAAGTATTACATAATCTCGGGGAATAAATTTGATGCATAGCCACACAACTAATTGTGAGTATGTATATTGACATCTGAATCCATTCAACCGAAAGAAGCTAATTTGCTAATTGGTCTAGCAGCTAATATATCCCCATAATTTACTCGAGAAACCATTTTGTGCCCACTTGTCTCAAAAATAAGTTTCAACTTGGCAGATATATGTGTTCCTACGCGTCGACGTGAGGAAAAAGATCCAATGCGCACTTTCAACGTTATTGGTTGTTGGCCAAAAACCTATTCTTATTCAATTTTGGGCCCCAAAGAAAGCTGGAAGAACATTTGTTCTTACTACAACACAGCAACCTTTTGGTTTGTATCGGGGAGACAAATCAGTACTTACAGAAGCACTTACGGAAGCACTTACAGTATACCATATAGGCTGTTTACAACACAAGCTCTTTGTACATCGTGAAGAGGATGCATCCTTTGGGCTTCCGGGACTCGCTTTCAAAAGCTTTGCCTAAAGTTGTGGGGTTTGACCTTAAGAGTGCACATTGTAGAGCCGGTTTAAGTCCGGAGATATAAAACGATTTAAGTAAAGACTCAGGGATCGTTACTCGTTTTATAAGCCTCTCAAACTCATTCTGATATTCGGCCACCGTACCCATTTGCAAGAGCTTAGAAAGTGCGTCTTTCACGTCCGGATCGCTACCTAATGCCATGAACAGTAACTTGAAAAAACAGTATAAAAATTTTATTTATTTATTTTCACTGATGAACAGTACCTATGAATAGTACTCCGATGAACAGTACCTGTAAATAGTAATCGATGATGAACAATACCCTATGAATAGTGATCGATGAACAATAATCTATTTTTTGGAAACCTAAATCGGAAGCCCTCAACAAGGACTCAATGAAAGCACCAGTTGATACGACCCTTGCGAATAGTATCGGGATAGGGCACCACTTCAAGCGTGTGCTAGCTCCGTCAAAAGAGAGAAGAGAAGATTAGAGATTTGTTTTGATCTTTAACTTTATTGATTATAATGAAAGAGTACAAGAGTATTTATAAGACAAAGTAGGATAAAACCTAATAGCTAAATGGGTCATGGGCTCAGACGTATCACAATATAAAACAAACACATATAATTGATCATCACATAGCAGATAACATGTTACTCATTAAGTAAAAATTGATCAACAATACAATTTCTTCATAATTAGCGTTTGAAATTAGTAGTTAGGGGGTGTTTGTTTCGGCTTTATGAAACATAAGCCCATTTGGGCTTATATTTCATAAGCCCTAATTTTTTGACTTATTTTGAGACTTGTGGGCTTATATAAGTTTATTATGATATGATATTATATAAGCCTATAAGTCTCAATATAAGCTAGAAAATTAGGGCTTATAAAATATAAGCTGAAATTTGATTTCGGCTTATATTTTATAAACCCTAATTTTCTGGCTTATTCCATAAGTCTCAAACTAAGCCAGAAAATTAAGGATTATGAAATATAAGCTCAAATGAGCTTATGTTTCATAAGCCAAAACAAACACCCCCTAAATATATGCGTAAACAATAAGCTACTATTATTCGTTGTTGCTTACCGTTACTCCTTCTTGCTACCGCCATCTTCACAAAGCATATCTTAGAGGTGTATCCGTGTATAGCGACGGGATTTATAGCGGCCTCGTTAATAAACAAGCGCTTCTCGGGAGGCAACTCGTGTTATCTATCTATTTTTATTTTTATTTTGAATAAGTGTGGTGTAGTATTAGAATAAGTGTGGGGGAGTGTTTCTCTTCATGTTGTGTTTCGTAGGTATCCTTTTTTGCTCGCAGGATTCCCTATGATCGTGAAGACTACCGTGCTTGTTTTCAATCCTCCAACACTCGGTCTCCGATCAATTGCATGATTATATCTAAGGAAATCTTCTATCCTGGTCATATATATATATATATAATATTGTGTTCCGTTTCACACTTGAAATTTTAGCAGTTGCCTTTTTCGTTCGTAATGTAGGGGTAGCACCCGATATTTTGAACATGAAGCCAATGTTCATCTAATGTGGGGGATTTCTACAAATATTTCATACATAATGCTTGTCTGTGCCCCACTTGCAACCCCGTTTTGACCAATAATATTATTTTATTTTTATAAAAAAAAATTAAGGTAAGTTAATACAAATTTATATAAAATAATATATATATATATAGATAAATATATATAAAGATATAGATATATATATAAAACAAAAAAGAGAAAAAAAGATATAGAAATGTGTAAAAATAAGTAGGCCCATAGGCTAGAACAAGAGAGATTCTGACTAGACCGAGTATTACACTCTAGCTTTCCCCTTAACTTTCAAGACTAAGCATTTGCAAGACTTAATTTTTTTTACAAAGAACGAAAAATGATAGAGCTAGGTATAAGTTAGATGCTAAGCGTGGAATAGTTGGATCTCTTTAGAGCTCATAGAGGTTAATTGTGACTTTTTGCTCCCATTACCTAAATAAATGCAAAAAAATAATTTTTATAAATAAAGGTTTGCATGGTTTTATAATTCTTAGTTTTAATCCATTCTATAGATTCCTCTGATGAAAGTAAGGTACACTTCGAGGTTTTCCGTGTTTTGAGAAAAATGTTAACCGTTTTCTGACAGGCTCGCTCCCTTTCTCGAAGTTAAAAGACCAACGAACTCGAAATTTGGCCGTAATAAAATGTAATAAACCGAAGCCAAAATAAGACTACTGTTTTCTAACGGTTCGCTCCCATTGACTCAGTTGTTTAAAGGGTGAAGGTAATAATAATAATAATCCAAGAACGATAAAAGTTTAATGTTTCCTGACAGTTCCGCATCCCTGACGTCAAATCAAAAAGTTAAAATTCCACGAGGTCGAAATAAGACTATTATTTCCTGACGGTTTTCAATATTATAGATGAAGAAACAAATTTATATACAAACTAAAGATATTTTTATATAATAGATAGATATTTATTTTCTCTTTAAATATAGATATAGTCAAAAAAGAAAATTTAATAGTAATAATAATAATAATAATAATAATAATAATAATAATAATAATAATAATAATAATAATAAAGCCAAATTTCGACTCCAAGGATATCTAAATAAAGCCTCCGTCTCTGGACTCGTAGTTGAGTTGTTTCGGATAAAATAAAAAGGATATCCCCTAAATCATGTTAAATTAGAACCATAATGTTGACCTTGTTCTCATCAAATCGGTTCTTTAGGAAATGATTTCAAACTAATTATTATTTACACCGGACTCCTTTATAATAATAAGACCATAATCTATTAAAACAAGTGATCTCATTTCACTTTATGTTTTCCAAATAAAATCCTTAGAGGAATTAGAAATAAGGGGGCGAGAAGTAGCTGCGCTTACACAATTAACATTTATGAGTAGTGTTAGCATTTAATTTTATATTTAGCTGTGATTTCGTTTTAAGCTTGGTTTGGGGATTGTAAAAATCGATGATGATGATCTTTGTCTCCTGGAGACACCTAGTTTGCGTGTTTCCCGTTCTTAAAGCCTTTTATATAATTTGAATAAAATTTTAACTTAGTTTTTTTATCTATTCATGAATAAATGGTTAAAACAAGGCGTTTTCGAAACAAATGACTTTTCTTATACCCCCTTGATAAACACCTTTATGTTCTTGTTTGATGTGAGGGATTATTAGTTAAGGGGGTTAAGAGATTTTCTTTCACGACGTGTGTAATAACATTGCGTGTGGGGCCAACAATGGCTTAGTGCGGGGGAATTTTAAGGTGTGCTTAAACACACATCTTTTTTATACCAAAAAACACACTAAAACGGACTAATAACCATAAAATATGTGAAATTATATTTCAAATATGTTTGGTATGTGTTATTATGTTTTGCAGGTACAAATGATTGAAAACAAAGCAAAAATGGTGATTTTCATATGAGTTTCGACGACGTTTTCGCGTTTATCAAGATTTATACGAAGTCGGAAAAATTCCCCGAATACTCCATTGGAAAGAGCATGAAATCACGAGTCCGTCGGTACCTTCCTCACCTTTTGAACTGGTCCAAATATTCTTATATGGACCGGTCAAACTTCTATTTGACCATTTCTTTAATAAAACGGATCCATCTCATTTATCCCTTAATAGAATTATTGTGCATATATATTATAGAAACACACTCCAGCTCAGTTGGAAAAGGGGGTTACCCTTGTATGTTTCTACCTTAAGGTCCCGGGTTCGAAACTGGCTTAGGCCGGTTTTGCAATTCCCTCATCCGCCATGTCGGATGCCACATGGATCCACTCAGGTGGTGACACGTGACAACCCGACCCGACCCATGACATGACACGTGGCAACCCAACACGTCACCTATGACGTGTCATGTGGGTCCCACTTTCTGACACGTGGCAGCGGCTGTCCAATGGCAGCTTGCCACATGGCAGGTTCTGACGTTTCATTAAATGCAGGGGGCGGCCAATGATTGGTACTAGGTTGCAGATTCGCAAGTCGACTGGCCAATGAGAGAGTGCTACATGTACACGGTGACAAGAAATGGCAGAGTGGCAGACGCGTGATCCGAGGTTTCTAGAAGCCAATAATTGGGTGAATATAATTGGTTGAGGAGGTATGACGTGGCAAAGTGATTGGCTGATAATGCTCCATAGTTGCTGGCATATTTGGGACGCGTGAAAAGACTAAATACCCCTCCAGGCGATGGGCTATTTAATCCCCTCTTCTCCTCATTTGGACCGTCTCTTCCTTTCTATATTTTACATACACATAGTTTAGCTTATTTTTATTTTGTAATAGTTTAGATTTTGTAAAAGCTTTTAGTTTATTGTATTAGCTTATTATTAATGAAGATGAAGAATATTTGTGGTGTAACTTAAGCTTATTTCTTTTCTTATCCTCTATTATTTTTATCTTACCTTTCTAACTTATATCCAAATAAGCTTCAATCTAATAGCTTATTTTTGGATCCTAATCTCCTAAGATCATCTCGAACAAGCTGTTCATATAGCTTATTTCGATTAGCTTATTTCTAGTACTTTTGTTCTTTTAAGTTTTCGAAATAAGCTTTATATAGCTTACTTCGAAAACCTTATTCTCCTAGCTTAAATTTTCGAATAAGCTTCTCATAGCTTATTTCGAGAGGTTTAATACTAGCCTATATTCGAATAAGCTTTCCATTAGCTTATTTCGAGTAGATCTCATCTCTTAGTTTAAATTCAAAAGTATTATAGCTTATTTCGATTTACTTTTGCATAAGCTTATTATTCATATGAGTTTTACTAGTAGTTTTAATCGAATAAGCTTTTATCCCTATAGCTTATTTTGGTAGATCTAGAACGTTATTAATCGAATAAGCTTCCTTATAGCTTATTCATTTAAGCTTTGTCCATTTAACTTTTTGGTTTATTATTTTAGATCTAATCCTTAAATATACCTAATCTGCGTTTACTTTTCGAAGTGAACATCTTAGTTTTAGGTGGATTTTGTTGTAAAACAACGAGCCTAGTAGCACAATAAGAACAATAAGCAAGACAATGTAAAATAGTATAGAAGGGGAATATGGAACTTATTATTGATGTGTATTAGAATACATTAAGTGCCTCTATTTATAGGCTCCTCAACATCAATGCTAGTAACTAGAATATATAGAGTTACAAGATCAAGCATAAATGTGGAGGTTACAAGTTAAGGGTAATTAGAATAATGAATGTGTACAATCATTACAATTAATATTCATAACAAATATTCATAACATTCCCCCTTGATTGTACATCATTCAAAACACGCTTTGTATACTACCTCATTAAAAACCTTGCTAGGAAAAAACCCATTGGAAGAAAACCCATAGCTAAGGGAAAAAGAGGGCAGCGCGTATTTTCCCCCCCATGATCACCTTACTTGAGCGAACTGAATTTCCGCATTCTAATGCCATATACCAATTTCTTGAATGTTGAGGTAGGGAGTGCCTTTGTAAATTAATCTGCTAGATTGTCGCTTAAACGAATCTCTTGAACAATTTATCACCATTCTTTTGCAAGTCATTAGTAAATAAGAACTTCGTTGATATGTGCTTCATTCTATCACCTTTATTAAACCCTTCCCTTAGTTGAGCAATACATGTTGTTGTCCTTATGTAAAGTTGTCGGTCCTCATTTCCAACATAAACATCACAAGATTCACCTATAGCATTTCTTAACTAAACACGTTCATGGATTGCCAAAATTTCCGCATGATTAGATTAAATGGTTGCGAGTGTTTGCTTTACGAAATTCCATGAGATTGCAATACCGCCATGCGAGAATACATAACTAGTTTGAGACCGACCAATATGAGGGTCAGACCTATATCCTGCATCTGCATATCCAACTAAATATGTTTTGGATGAGTTAGTAAAGTATAAGCCCATTCTAGTCGTGTATGACTAACGAGAAGCATCAATGATATGTCACTTAAATAAGGTATTTCGGGACCAAAAATGTCTTCATCATCTTTCGGAGGTCAAAAAAGGTATTTTTCTACATCAAGTGACCTCCCCGCTATTGAAGTGCTTAGTGAATGTGATTTATCCATATTAAACCTTTTCTAAACCTTTTCCATGTATGCTTCTTGGTGGACTAGAACTCCATCATCAAGATGTTCAATTTGCAATCCAAGGCAGCACTTTGTTTTTTCGGGACCTTTCTTCTTAATTATTCCATCGCCTTTGGAAGCTCCCCATGAGTTCCAATTACATTTAAGTAATCAACATATACGGTTTTTATTACGTACTCATATCCAAAAAATGCATGCGTAAATAGAATCATTTTTCTAGCCTTCTTTCAACAAATACTCGCTAAGGCGATTATACCACATGCCTCCAGATTGTTTTAACCCATACAAGGACTTGTTCAATTTCATTGCATATTGTTCCTGATAATTTTTTCTCATGTGCTTTAAGCATTAAAATCGCTAGCATGCTCCATGCATTTTATATGTTGTAATGAAATCTCATCATCACATAAGCTCTACTCATATATCTTTTAGACGCATATCAATAAGTTTTACATGTTCTTATATACGAACTTCAAGTCCCAGTAACCATGTCTCGTCAAAAGAGAATTCAATATTTCATTAGTTCTTTGCGTCTTTATATCTTTTTGTAACTTATTTATACATTTGCACTTCGTGCAAGTATGCTTTCATGATTCTCACCTTGATTATGGTGCTATTTTATTTATTTATATAATCATTACCATGCCCATTATCATATATAATAGTACTATTGACGTCGATTCATTACTTTTCGATTCCACACTTTACTAGACATTATATCATGTATATTTATGGAGATCTCATAGTTTTCACCAACCCGGGTTTCCAGGAACTTTCGTGTTTAGTGTCTCTTTAAGATACTATTATGGGGTCTTTATTATCTCGATTCGACCATCATGATATTCTTGCTCCATTGAATTTATTAATTTGAGGACTTTTTATTTGGAATCGATTAGTCTATCATGTTGCATGCATGTCATAAACTCACTATCAATCATTAGTTTTACTGCTGGGACAGACATTGTAATTGGAGCATTAGCAGCGTATATATATGATCTAGTCGCTTTATTTAGGTCATTAAATATGTCTGGCAATTACTAGATCTAGAATATAAATTGTCCCTTAAACTTCAAATTCATATTCTTTATTATGAGGATTAACATTTATATTATAATTCATTCCAAATATCTCGCTGTCATTCTCCCCTTGAATGAATTATCACTTTCAACATCCTATTTGTACGTTGTGGTGGACTTATTCTATATTGCACAATTACAATATGTCATATGGGAATTATATGGTTTGTGACCAAAACCATTCTAACAGGGAGGATTCATTATAGATTGTTGGCATGATGCGAATTTATGCTTTATCTTTTAAAAACAAATGCCTCATAAAACCTATAAATTTGTTCTCGTAATTATTGGCTTTACAATCAACTAAAGACGTTTTATAAACGTTTCAACAAAAGCAATTCGAGTATGAACATGTAATACTTTTAAGTTCAACACTTTTTCCAATAATCGACCATAACTTGGAAGTATTCACCACCATTCTCAATTATATAATTTGGAAAACCGTACTCGCATTTTATTAGTCGAGCCACTAATCACGCTAACTTTAAGTTGCGTATTTATAATCATTTTGATGATGCATCGATTTAAAACTCAAAATGATCCACATGGCGAATGTATAGGCCTACATACATCCCTTTTTTATTCTTTCCAAAACTTTATAGGAAAAAAATCCTTACTATAATTTGGTGGTGATAGATGAAAACTTCCATCGAGAACAATCAAATTTATCTTTGAAGAAACGCATCGTTCTTCTATATATTTCGCATCATCATTGACTCGGGATGGTCCAACCGGTCATGCCGCATAATACAATAATCTTGCAATATAAACTTATTGTTTATGACCAATTTTGTGCTTTAACCGCACTTTACATAATGCGAAATCTTGACACATAAACAACTAGTTTATGACCAGATGTGCTTCAATTGCATTTGACTTTGTGTTAAAGTCGAATAATATTTTGAAACTAATACATTATCACATTTATATTTTTGTTTCTTCAATCAAATTTATATAAGCACTTTTATGGCTGTCACATTGTTCAATATAAAGCACTTTTTATAGTTTCAACATAGTTTAGTATAATATGCACATTAGCCTATACCATTATAAAACAAGAAACTCATCTTTTGTACTTGTGAAGTTACATATTTCCAAAACATACATATATCACTAACCATTCAATAAAGGGTCTCGTAAGCAAATAAAACCACATAATGATGCTCACATATATGACAAACTCAATGACATAATTAAAGTTAAGATATCTTAGTTTTCATTTATTTAATTCGAAAAATTTAATACTATTTCTTCTATTAGCAATAAGCATCAATTTACTATCAAAATTATCCTCATCAGTAACCTTATCTTCACATTAACGAATTACTAAGTAACCATATAGCTGAGTTTATTCATCAATTTAAAATCTTGCAACAATAGGTGATCTCATTTATGTCTATGAGGCACCAAAATATTTTGGTAAAATTATCACAAATAAAAAACTTTGTTTGTTAGATGCATAAATTATATGTTAGTGACTATTTTCACATCTGTAAGGCATTTAAGAAATTGATTATTGATACTAATTTTGACATCTATAAAATATATAGTTTTCACATAACAGTTATATTTTACATGAAATCCTTTATATACACATCTACTATTTATTGTCGGTCCATATATATCAATCAAATTATGTTCATTAAGTCGATCAATGACGACAATAATCATCGCATGTCACTTAACCATCGGAGAGGTCTCATTTTTTCGCTATAAGCTCATTTTTACTAGTCACAAGAAAATATCGATTTAAAATGTTTCTAAACACATTCTATGTATTTCATCAATAAATTCAAAGTTATGTATGTACGTTTCATATTATAGTATGTTAATTATCAAATAAATACAAGACAACTTTAAATATGTTGCATACCTAATGGTAGGACTTAACATCTATATATGTAAGGCTTGTGAAATCGTAACAAACTCGATAAACACACATTTGTAAGTATGTTGTTCAACATCCATGTAGATAACCTTTAATATCAGTCCACTAATAACCAAAACGTGCATAAAATTATGCATATGTATAAAATCAAGATCAATATTTAACTAAAATTTAAATAAGCCAGAGGTTGTCAAATTAGAAGCTCGCTATCTTGCTTTAGAATAAGCAATCAATCCAACATATTACTCACCTCGTGTTATTTTATAATACTCGGTATATAATTCATGCTTCACATAATTTCAATAAAGAAGTAATAACAAAATATGACTCACTTATACTCATTCACTACTTCAAAATCATACAACTTTAGCTAGTTATAGTTACAACTAGCTTTAAAAAATGTGACGACATTTGATGTTACATATTTGGCTTAAGTTATTCTAATTAAATGGCTTTATATACTTATTTATTCCATGGCTTATGTCTTGTCTCAAAGGCTATTTTTATATAACTTAATCTAACATTTCAAAGACATAATATAGTGTTTAAAAAAACATTTAAACAATATAGTCATTTCATGCAAAAGCAGACATAAATGAATTGGTATACTAAGGTTAATATATATTATCAATTTTGTTTTTATAATAAACTTTTATCATCTCATCCTTAAATATGAAACACATGTATCCATTTAAAAATAGAACATAAATCAGCTACTTAAAATTTCGATGAAGTTCTAGTAAATAATTACAATTCGAAAATTTGTTTGACAAGAATTAACTATCACATAGAAATCTAAATCCACCGTAACATAGATAATAAACTAAATAGTGTATACAATTCAGGTAGTTAAAAGTGAATTTCATGCCAAAAGAGATAAATTCGACTAAACCTCCTTCTAAATCAAGTCTAGTAATGCTAAGATTTATTTAATTTTATTGACAAATAACTTATAAAGATTTTCATCACTTATTAAACTATAAATATAACTGCAATAAATAACTAAACTAAATATGTGTTTTTATACCTTCTAGCAAAACATAATGAGTATGTATATTCTCCATTGTTCAAACAATAGCAAAACTATGTAGTTCATTTTTTTTTTCTTTTCTTATGCAAATGATGTCAAGTTTCATTCTAAATTTATAACACACGTTATGTTAAGAAAAGTAGATCCATACTCACAAAAAAAAAACACATAACATATATTTTGATTTAATAGAAGTGCATCTTATGTTCACAAAATTTACTCTTAATATATATCTTAAATAATAAACCCATAAATATAAACAACAGCTAATAATCCACTAGTACACAAACCATATTTTACAACAGTTATTTTGCATTTTTGGAACGGGTTTGGACCGTTTTATAATAGAGGGTAGTAAATAATGGGGTTGTTTTTTTTACATAAGTTTTTAACCGCTTAAATTAGGGATTTTTTACAAACATTCTTATGGTACCGTTTAAATAAGGTGGTCAAAAAGTAAAAAAATTTGGTTTGGACTGTACGTTTAAGATATTCATAGTCAAGTTATTATTGGTTGCTATTGTTGTTTGTCATCTATCCTTATGCGATTTGTCAATCTTCGCCATCAGAGGAATTGTTGTATGCGTGTTATTTCTGTCTGTGATCTATTGTTGTTGGGAATTATACATACCTGACTTAGTATCGTTATTGATATACTTAGTACCGATAGTTATAGTTAGTACTGACAGTACAAAGTGTTAAGTACTGCTCAGATAGTTAGTACCGTTAGTATCAGATAGTTAGTACCGTTAGTATAAAATAGTTAGTACCGTTTAAGAGATATGTATGAGATATTGTAGGAAAAGATATGTATTATCTTTTACGCGTTTTGTAAGCCTGTTAGGGTTTATCCTTGGTCTATAAAAGGAACCCTACGGCATTAGAGAGATGACATTGATAACACACAGATTCTTTCTGATTTCAATCACATCTCATATTTAGTAATCTGTAATCATATAAGCAGTTAATAGAATTCAAAAGTTGAATATTCATTATTCTTTTTTTACTATTGTGTAGTTTTCCGCAATATTACAATATGTATTCCTTGTCCAGTGTTTCTCTATAGTCAATCTGTATTTATACAAGTTGCTATCACCCTTAGCAGGCTTGCAAAGATCTGTTCAGTTTGGGACTCACAAGTGGTATCAGGCCTTTGAGAAACTCTGAGTAGGAAGAACAAAATCCTAAAACAAGCTTATATAAACCTTTTCCTTAAACAAATCACATCTTATGGCAGGAGAAGAGGATAAAACATTAACAACCAACACACAATTCACCACCACCAACACAAAAGCCCTCTCACCACTGTTTCAACATAAATACTCCCCATTCTGTAAGAAAAGGTGAATATGATATATAGGCCATGAAAATGGAACATTACTTGGCTCATACAGACTATCTTGTATGTGAGGTCATACAAAATGGAAATGGTCCTGTATCAATCTCCACAGATACACAAGGTCAAATCAAGATTCTGCCTTCCGATCTGTTAAAGAAATTTTAGCCTAAGAGAAGGAGAAAGAAAAGCAAGGATCACTTGTTATGGCTCTTCACAAAAGATCATTTACAAGTTTTCATAGTATATCTGATGCTAAAGAAATGTGGATGCCATTTAAACTAGTTTTGGTGATAATGCTAGAAATTGGGTACAAAGGAAGAGATCAAAGAACAGGAAAGCAAGAACAGCCCAAAGCATTGTTAACTATTGATGCTGGTGTAATTGACTGGAGTGGACAAGCTGAGGAAGAAGAAGATTATGCTTTGATGGAAATTCAACTCAAACAGTTCCAGTAATAGGACAATCTTGTTCTGATAAATGTTGTTGCATCATATAATAAGCTTAAACAATTGTATGATGAACAAAGGGAACAACTTGGAGATGCCAGTATAGAAATACAGGCATATACTCAAGCTTTAAAGAAAGTTGAAGCACAATTAGTTGCTCATCAACAAAGTCAACTTTGGTATGAGGAAAAGATAAGGTTTATGAAAATTGGACTTAGATAGATAAATCTGATGTCCTTACATACTAAGAAACTGTTGGCAGTAGCTGAAAAAAGTAAAAGAATTATTTAAAAGCTAATGTAGATAAAATGGCACAACTTCTTCTAAAAATCTTGGTAAACTGCTAAATACTCAGATGAGTGCTAATGATAAATTTGGGCTTAGTTATGGGGATTACAGATATGATGGCATCTTGAGTTATGAAAATGAAGTTTTACAAAGTGTATTTATGAATAAGGAAAGTGATTTAGAAAATTAGCATATGTTTGATTGGGTTTTACAGCAGAAGGAATGCTTGGTGTTCCCCCAACCTTGGACAGGGAATTATATGCCATCTGGGACTTGATATTGAAAATAGATACTCACAATTTTCATATGGTCCAAAAATATATCAAACTAGTGAATCTGAAAACCCACTAACCAGTGTTGTGATACCTGTGAATCAGATTGTAGTGTTGAAACACATGAACCTTTGCCTGAACCAACTGTCAATGAACCCAATGTAGTAGTCTTTTTTTTTTTTTGAATCCTAGGTTTGGTCTTATGCTCCTTTCATTGAGGAGTATGAATACAGATTAGTGAAGATGAAACATGTGTCTACTCCATCAAAAAAGAACAGGAAACTACGAGTTTTGATAATACTATTAGCATATAAAAAATCCTAGGCAGAAAACTATTAAACAAAACATAATACTCATTGCCAGTAAGAGTACATAAACTGACAAATGGATTGTAGTAGTTTAATATTCTAAAAATTGGGTTTGGGATATGGGTTTACTACAAAAGCATGTTTTGTATGTGGAAGTCATAGTCATCTTATCAGAGATTGTGATTTTCATGAGAAAAGGATGGCTAAACAGGTTGAACTAAACAAATAGAAGGGTAAGGGTAATGTTCAAAGGGAGAATAAACCAGTTTGGAACAATGTGAGAGTGAATCATAAAAACCAATTTGTTCATACAGAAGTACTAACTAGAACTGGCAAAATTCCAGTTAGTATTGTAGAATAAGTTTTAACAGTCAAGCTAGGACGTACTAATGCTGCCAGGAAAATTAGTCGGTTTAAAACCTTTTGTGAATAAAGTTAGTCCAAAACTGTTTTTAATAAAACACATTTACATTTTTAGAAGACCTTTTAATAACACATCAGCACTTAAAACCACTTGTACAAAGCAAAAAGTTAATACTGATGGGGTTAATTCAGTTAGTGTTATTGGGCAAAATAGGGAAACTGTTGTTAAGACCTCAGCAGGTTGTAATTGGAGAACCAAAAGGCATTATTGGAATAGAGTCTCTAAATACAATAGTGGATAAATACAAGGACAAATGTATATTTTAGATATCCACAAGGCAGACTCAAGTCAGCAAGGACTTGGCGTCCCAAGAGAAATAATACGATTAGTTATATATTACTTAGTGCTGCCAGTATGAGTTAGTACTGTCAGTATTATTAGTACTGTTAGTATAGAATCGAATTACTTTTCAGTTATACTCAACAACTGCTTAGTATATTTATGTTGGGATTATGCACAAAATGTTTAGGATTCTGTTTTCTTTGTCTGTTGAAACTAACTTTTTGCAGGTAAGATAAGTTTAAAATGGAATTGTTTGAAATCCATTCGTTTTTTAGGGAATGAAGATGAGACATAGGATTGCTCCAAGTTGAATTGAAGTCTCAAGGAAATTATGATGTTGGTCGTGACTTGGGTGCAAGATTAGTAATGTTTGTGTACTTAATCTGCTAGCATTTTAAAAAAGCAGTTGGTTAAACTGCTCGGTTAAACTATTAGTACTGCTCTTGTGGTGTCTCATTAGTGCTGCCAGGTTGGTATGTGGAGTTAGTGCGTTGCTTTCAATAAGAAGTCTACTATGCTTCGCTTTAAAGATTATGGTTGCTAGTTTTATCCGTTTTCGGCAACACACATTTTGGTTCTCGGATGATTTAGACAAAACTGAATTACTTTCAGTTTGTTCTTAACTGAATTTATTATCAGCATGTTTTTAAATGGAGATGAGAAGGTTTGTTAAGTGTTGGTTTAATCACCACACAACAAATGGTCATCAGTTCACCCATGCTTTATTAAGCATAAGAATGGCACCCTCTGTCCTTAAGTATAACGGCTTGTGGTAAAGACTTCTCAAATCCGTTCATGGTTGACAATTTACCAAAAATTATATGGTTCTTAACTCACCTTGTTTCACAATAAAGAGTTGGATAGTCCAGGATTAAACAGTTTTGGCTAAAGATCTACTCAAAATCCTGTTGAATAGCTGATAGTTTGCTAAAAACTATATGGTTTATCAATGCACCATGTTATGGCAATGAAGCATTGCTTTTCCTAAGCACACGGGTTTTGGTAATGACATATCAAATCCATTGATGGTTGACAGTTTACCAAAAACGCTTAGGGTAGTAAACTCACCATATTTTTAAATAAGGTTGACTATCCCAGAGCAAACGGCTACTGGTAAAGGAAAATCAAATCCGTTTATGGCTGGTAGTTTGCCAAAACTACAAAGCCAACTTAGTTGGATTGTTGTTGAAAAGATGTTGCTGTTGAAGACGTGTTGCAGAAGGATAGCAAAAGATGGTAAAAGAATTATTAATAGTAAGGTCGAGATTTGACTGAATGTTTGGATAATCCTCCAAGATACTTAAGAAGTTAAACCCAAAGAAAATGAAGTTAAACAAGTGCTAACATTATGTTTAGGGTGAGGTTTGTTGGGAATTATGTATTCTAATTAGTACTGTTTTAGTTATATACTTAGTACCGCTAGTTATAGTTAGTACTGACAGTACAAAGTGTTAAGTGTTGCTCAGATAGTTACATAACATATATTTTGATTTAATAGAAGTGCATCTTATGTTCACAAAATTTACTCTTAATATATATCTTAAATAATAAACCCATAAATATAAACAACAGCTAATAATCCACTAGTACACAAACCATATTTTACAACAGTTATTTTGCATTTTTGGAACGGGTTTGGACCGTTTTATAATAGAGGGTAGTAAATAATGGGGTTGTTTTTTTAAAACGGTTTTTAACCGCTTTAAATAAGTGCATTTTTTACAACATTCATATGGAACCGTTTTAAAAAAGGTGTCAAAAGTAAAAAAAAAATATGGTTTGATTGTACGTTTTAAGATATTCACAATTCAAGTTATTATTGGTGCTATTGTTGTTGGTCATCTATCCTTATGGATTCTGTCAATCTTGCCATCTAAGAGAAATTGATGTATGCGTGTTTTTTCTGTCTTATCTATTGTTGATCTTCAAGTAGGTACAGATTTATGGTCAACATGACAACATTAATGGACATTGTGAGTAGATTTATTATCTCAAATCTGAATTGCGTGCGAGTGTATCAAACGTTAATCCTACATTAGAAAAGAGTCACAAAAACATATTACAATAAGTATAACAAAAAATTTTGTAGAGCAAATGAAACACAATTAAGAAACCCACATATATAAAACAACACAAAACCCTTCAAAAGTACCTTCTAAATAAATGAATGATGAACACATATGGAATCTTGAGTGTATTTAAGGAATGAAAGATGTGTTCTTCAAGATCTGCAAAAAATAACACATATGAAAATCATTAGATAGTTCTTATAGGTATAAAGAAAGAGAGAATACACTATCTTGTTATAGATATAACGAAGTGAAAGAAAAAATGTGGAACAAATAATAGATGATTAAAGGGAAGGAAGGATGAAAAATACAAAGGGAGGGAAAAATCCCGCTTCTTTGTGAGGCGAATTTTTTTGAAACAAAGATAAAGAAAGTTTTTAAAACAGTTTCTTTGCACCATTCTAAATAATGTGAGGTGAAATTTCTTGAATAAAAGAAAGAGTTTTTGGAACGGTTACGATGTACCGTTCTAAATAATGTCCATATAGTGTCTATAGAGTGAGAACCGTTCTAAATAACTAGTTATTTACAACGGTTTATAATATAATCGTTCCAAATGATGCTTTAATTTTATTTAAAGCAGTTAATTCTAACAACCGTTTTAATTTGTCCGTTCTAATAAATGCTTTTTGTAGTAGTGATCTCTTTTGACGTCTAATAAGCGTCGTATAATTTCTTATTAGATTTAGATCAATCATTCATATATATTATTATTAGTCATTACGTCATCAAAAAGATCATCTCTTTATAGTGCATAATTTTAGTTATCTAATAAAAGGATGACAAGAAAACTTACTTCGGTTGTAACTTCAAAGTCTTGTTATTTGACCTCAAAAACTTCACTGGCTCGTATTTAAACATTCGAAATTGAAATTCGAAAAAAATATATATAATCTTAGAGTGTGCTGATAACGTGTTGTAAAACAACGAGCCTAGTAGCACAATAAGAACAATAAGAAAAAAAATGTACAAGAGTATAGAAGGGGAAGATGGAACTTATTATTGATGTGTATTAGAATACATTAGGTGCCTCTATTTATAGGCTCCTCAACATCAATGCTAGTAACTAGAATATATGGAGTTACAAGATCAAGCATAAATGTGGAGGTTACAAGTTAAGGGTAATTAGAATAATGAATGTGTACAATCATTACAATTAATATTCATAACAAATATAGATTTATTAATAATAGATCTTATGTTTTCATTTTCGATCTAGTTTTCTATATTAAAAGCTTATAGTTTTTAGTTTCATCTCTAGCTTAAAATTGATATATTGTTCATATTAACCTTGATTGTATTTTAATGTTGATGGAACCGTTCCTACATCTAAGGCATGGAGCTTGAGGGCTTATAAGCTAGCTTAACTTATAAAGTTTAAAGCTTTTATGGTTTTTATAAAGCTTTTTTAATTATAAAGTTTACAACTATATTAACTAATTAGTTAAATAAAATCTAAAACAGAAGTAAACTTTAGTGTTTTATTAGTTTATAAGATCAGGTGGTTTAATTCGTCTCATTTCATCAAACGGGTTCTACTTTCTTATCTTTTTCAATCCATAGTAGTTTAATAATTAGTTTAGAAAAATATGTTTATGATTGTTGATGCTAGTTTAGTAGTCATGATTAGTGAGTAGAATATTATATGCTTGTTAAGTGAGTAGTGACTAGAGAATTAAGTGTGAAATAAAGGGGATTGTTGAATAAATTTTTTTGAATTATTTAGATTTCTTTTTGGTTGTTTTGACGGGCAAAATCTGTTAGGATAATCAAACATTAATCTAGTAATTTGTATCAAAATAAATAATTGTTTTCAAAATAAACCAACGTTGTGAGAAAATAGTTTTTTAAACGGGTACTAATTCATCATTTAAAACTTCACACTTAATGATCTTTTCGCCTCACTTGACAAGCATATCCTTTAGACATATCTTTTAGATATTTTAGCTTAATATTCCATAGTATTAATCATTAGTATAACTTTTTATTCTACAAAACCAACAAAAAATATTCGATAATCAAGCATCCAATAAAAGATATCAACATGAATTTCTATTCATTTCTCATCGTGGACACGACTGTCAGACCCCCAAAATCAGACTGCATCGGAAGGGTAACATGGGGGTGAGACTTCAAGGTCACAAAGTACAAGCCACAGAAAACAACCTCAAAATGAGACGTTTTAAAATACATTTCAAAATGTTTCACATTCAATACATTAAAAACATCAAAGTTTACAAATAGGTCCCAATAGTTTTAAAATATCACAAGTGTTTAAAACATGACATACTGTTTGGATAAAGTTTCCATTGATTGTAAATAAGAGAAAGTTTTTTTTCAAAACATAGTATTTTCAAAAGAAGTTTTATCGAATGTATAAAAATGAAGAGTCTTTGAATTTTAATCCGTGTGGCATCCCTCCGAGCAAAATACCTGAAAACCTGAGATAAACATGCTAAAAATGTCAATAAAATTGTTAAGTGAATTCATAGGTTTTATAAGTAAGCAGTGATTAAATAAATAGAGTAATGTTGTTGAAATTAAGTATAGTGCTCCGACGAGCAGTTCAATGGACCGCAAGATTTAAGTAATAGTAGTAGACTAATGAAACACATCAAAAGTCAAAAGTAGTTATTATTGCCCTAAGCTCATGACACCGAACCTTAACAGTATGCAAACCACAATCAGGTTTGTGCCCCATCAAAAAGTGGGGTGTTCTGCCCAACACCCAAGTATTAGTATTTTAAATGTTAAATGCGTCCGTTGGTTGGTATTAGTTGTTGCGTACCCGGACGGAGATTGTCAGTCCCAATAGATCTATTCACAACACTCACGTTCACTACAATAGCAATTAACGGCTCATGATAAAGGGGAATTAAATGGCAGAGTGGTACTTAGGAAATAATATTCAGGCAATAATCTGAATAGCATACAATTTAAAAATACTTGTGTCCAAAGTAAAAGTAAGCATGTAATCTCACCCCGTAGTGTTTGTAAAACAAGTAAATAGAAAAGGGGCTATGAACTCACCTTACGCGAATCGGCAAATTCAATAATATAGGAGCTGGAGTAAATCAAATACTCTAAGCGCAACCTCAAATAAAATGCGCAACTTAGCAAAATAGCCAACTAACACTCACACAAAAGGAAATGAAATAAAAATAAAATTGTACAAAACGTTTTTATTTGACCGGAACAAGTATGGCATTGTGTCTAAAATTTTATGGATCAAAAGTTACCCGAAACACAACTCTTAATCTGAAATAATATCACCTCTAGACATGACTTAAGTTTACTACTTAACCAAAAATTTCTACAAGCGTTCCTATTGGTTTTACACCTAACTATATCTTTTATTTACTAAAATTCTGAAATTTACCCATCTTAGAAAGCGCGTAATTGAAAATTCTTAATTGATAAAAATGCAAGGTTTTCGCGTACAGAAAGCTTTATGACTCTATTTTCTAGAAATGTGGGGCCTACTAACCAAAAAGTTTTAAAACCTAGGTGAAATTACTAATTTACCCTTCAATACAAATGCTGATGATTTTCTGAATTTTAAGTCTTTACCATTTCTAACATTCTCTTAAATCGTACGTCCAATGAAAACAAAACACGTGGCCAAATTTAAGTTGACTCGATACCTAGAAGATACAGTTGTACTAAAATGGGTGTTAGTATACAAATTTTTCTGAATTATGATGGTTCCAAATTCAAGTTGCGCAAAGTGACTAGTTTTAGTAAAATGGTGATTTCTCACCCATCCAAAATAGTTATTACCCCATCCAAATGGCTAGGTGTACCTAAGACATATACCTAGGTCACCATTATCTTTTACAAAACTTCCCAAGCCAAAATTATTTCTTTACACACTAATCTACCTAGCATTTCAAAACTATCCAGAGCAAGTGTGACAAACTTTTGTAGCTTACGAAAACGAACACATTTTGAAATCTATGAATGCTATTAAAGTGAGGCATGTTGGAGGTGATACCTCTAAGTGTCCTCTACAGGTATCATAATTTCTTTTCAAGGAGTTTTCAAAAAAACATGGAGTTAAGCCCCATTTTCTAACACTAGGTCTGATTCGACTAGTTTTAGTAAATCGGCCGTATCTCACTCATCCGGAAGAGATACGACTCTATCCAAAGAACCACATGGACCTAAAACCTAGACCTATGTTTCTATCAACTTTACCAGGTGTCTTATGACCAAAAAAATTTCGTAACAACCTGTTTAACTACTGGTCTAAAAATAACCCCTAATACTTCATCAAAATCAATCCTATCCCACAAAAACTCTATACAATGCCACACTTGAATGATTAACACATTAATAAACACAAAACATCATGAATTTCCAGAATCAAACATCAAAATGGATGGACCAAAATTAAAAGAAAGATCATAAATCAAGAGTTAAACTTACTACGAGATGATTTAAGCAAGTGAATCAAAAACACAAACACCCTCTTGACCTAGGGCTGATTTTCGGATCAAACAACACCCCAACCCAATCAAACTTTTTCTCCTAATTATCCAAAATAATATTTCCCACTTGTCTTCACAAAATCCTAACCAAATACTTGAAGAAAAACACCAATAAAACACTCAAAACTTTGATTTAACCCTCCAAACTTTGCAAGGCTTTCTAGGATGATGTTGTAATGTAGAAAATAACCAAGAAAGCTTTGTGGTGAATGTGGTGGTGGTTGTCATCGATGGCAGCCAAGGGAGAAGAAGGAGGAGGTTTTTGATGAGATTTGCATGTGTGGAGAGAAGTGTGAGAATAAAATGATGAGGTTTTTGCAAAAATGAAAAGAAAAGGATGAAGTGTGTAAGTGGGTGAGGGGTGGACGGTTTGTGGGGCCCAAGGGGAGGGTTTTTATTAATTTTTGATGTTAAATATTATTTTAGAAAGTATTTTAACAGGTAGTCATATATTTGTGGTTATTTTTGTATACCTGATTTGTGTAAAAAGGTATAGTTTTGTGTATAATGTGTAGTATTTTGTAAATTAATTGTAAAATGTGTTAAGTAATGTTGGTTAAGAGTGCATTTACACACTTAGGTCATATCGAAGTGTTTTAAGTCCGATATACGAAGCGAAAGTGTAAATACGTAAAAATTTACGAAATAATGGGTTTACCGAGAGACTTGCAAGTTATAATGAACGAATTGACCTAAGTTCATAAAAGTGAATCTATTATGTTTATTTTGTTAGACGCATAAATTATTGGCCCAAGCCATTGTGGGCTTGAGGTCCATTAGATCTAGGGTTTAGTAGCTTATTCCCAAAGCTATGTTCTATTATAAATAGACATGCTTTGTTATGTAATGAAAGGAATCCAATCAATATCAATTTCTATTATCTTTCATGGTATCACAGCTCTAGGTAAGATCCACCAATAAAAATTGCTATCCTCCGGTCATCGGCTACTTGTCGGTGATCCGGAGGGATCTCGTTTTTTTCCGCTTTATTGTTTTTATTAATTTAGGATTTTACTTTTCGTATTCAATGCATAAACCCTAAACCCTAGCCGTCAAAACACAAAAAAAAATTGTTGAGTTGCCTAGATCAACCCTTTTTTCTCATCTGATTGTTTTCGTTGTCGAAGATCATTGTCGTTGACAACAAAAGTTGTCCAACAAATTGCCGCTCCCTCCTAAAGGCAAAATAAGCCATGACGTAAAAAAATAGCAAACGTCATAAAAAAATGGAGGAAACTGCGAAGCAATATATACAATTATGTCGTCAAATACAAGTCAATCTCCGTGCAAACGAGCAACAAAGAAGAAAAAGAGAAGAAGAATCGGCTTCAACATTCATCCAGTTTGTCCGTATCAAAGACCCCGTTCAAACTACGGGGGAGTGTTAGACGCATAAATTATTGGCCCAAGCCATTGTGGGCTTGAGGTCCATTAGATCTAGGGTTTAGTAGCTTATTCCCAAAGCTATGTTCTATTATAAATAGACATGCTTTGTTATGTAATGAAAGGAATCCAATCAATATCAATTTCTATTATCTTTCATATTTATGATTATTAACATTGTTTTAATGACCTTTGAGCATATCGTTAGTCGTTAAGACATCTTCTTAAAATCGTACGTAGAAGGCCCGATTCTAGACTAGGGTTCCAAAATTAGAAAGTTATGCACAAATGACCCAAATAAATTATAATTGAAATCAATGAAATTGAAATATGACATGAACGGTACCTAACAATAACGGTTGTTAGCTTGGATTTTTTACAGTTGTCACAGTCTTCCCCCGTTAAGAGAATTTCGTCTCGAAATTCACCTCGTTTGTACTCCTAATGACGTACGCGCGAAAGGTGTTATGAAGTCGACTGAGTTCCCACGGCAGTTCAAGTTTGTATAGCCCGCTTGCTCTGGTAACTGGGCACCTTGTACAGTATATGTAGTGTCTCAAATTCTTCAGTGCCCGGACCAAAGCTCATATCTTCAGATCATGCGTCGGAACGTGTTCGAAGGGTTCATAAAACGATTAATCAAGGTATCAACAATATTGAATAAAAAATAGTCAACACATAAAATGTTTGTAATGTGCTTGTAGGTACGGATTATTGGTTATGAGAATCCTTGATGAAAAGATTGGATATCTGTATTGATGAGAAAACAAGTGAAAACGAAGAACTATCATGTCATAACGATGATCAAAGAAGCACATACCGAATAACAATATGTATCATGATCGAATAATGAATTTGTAATGATAATTAATGTGAACGAAGGAATCAAGTAACTTATTAATCTTCAAAGGAATCGAATGTCAATACAAAAAGGTTGTAATGAGTTTGATATTTCAGGATTAGAGAATCCTAAAAGAGAGATTTGTTATTTTAAGAACAAAGTAGCGAACAATCATTAATCAATACAACGAAAGAATGAGCGGACCATAAAAAAATAGTCAAGGCATCACGAGAGGAATGAATGAGAGTATATGAAGAAATAATATAAGATGTTACGAGCATGTAAAATATGACCATATCAACAGCTTAAGAGAGCATGTAAAAGAATATATGTACAATGTAGCAAGGATCAAAAGAATAAATATCAGTAATGATCCGTTTAAACAAATTACAAATCAAGGAAGTAAGAATTTCATTTGTACAAATAATAAGGCAAACAAAGAATCAATTGACCATAATAATAGGAGGATAGAAGTAGGTGTCAAGAATATTAAAACATAGTAACGGTAAAAAAGAATGGGCGTAAAGAATTATGATAGAATGTGGAGAGCCATTCATGAAGTTAACCGATGCAAACGAGAGAATTTATATCAATAGTTAAAAAGGGCACATATCAAAGAAGTAATATCTCAAAGATGTTAAATAGGATAGAGGAAATAATGGTATAACATTTAATCATTAAAGAGAGTTAATACCAAATGGCTAAAACGAACACATATTAAGGGAATGGCTTATCAAGGATGCTAAAATGGGATATGAGAACTTAATTGTACAAACAATTAATTATTTAAGGGAGTGAATATAACCGTACCACAAAGCAACAATGCATTGAGAGTTGTTTTGAAGAAAATGTTTTAAATAAAAGGTCATCATTAACTATGATGGTCGAGATTCTCACTACGGAGTAGGGATGCTTGTTGTGTTGTTCCCAAATGATATTCTGGTCGGAAGACGTGACCTTCATTAGCGTGGTTTGTCTCAAGGTTCTTCATGTGTGATTCGTTATTGACATCTCGACATCTCGGATCTTGTTCCGTTCTAGGCGAAAGAGCATGTCAACCATATGTTGGGTTATGAGTCGTTGGGTAGCTGCTGAACTTCAGCAATTGTCTTCTTGGTAGCATAATTCTTCAAAATCACAAGGAGAAAAGGAGAAAAAGGATAAGACAATAATGAGTCATGTTTCAAAAGTAGGTGCTCCAAGGCGCCATGTTACGAGGGGACAAGTTAATTGTCGTTCCAATTTTTCGGCATGTTTCTATGCAGTGGGTTACGTGATGACGTATGCGTTTCAAAAATTCGAGGCGAATGTCCATACTCAGAGTCGATTAGTAACATAACCAATTGGATCGACAAACTATGTCGAGTTTTGATATTATCAGAAAGGGAGTTAAGTAAAGTCGTGAAAAAGAAATTTTGGAGACCATTAAATTACTAACAATGTCTTGAAAGGTTTTAGAGATCGTCGTATCACTCACAACGTCTTGAAAATAAATGAGACAATGGTGTTACTCACAATGTCTTAAGAGAAGATTATTACTATTTATATAAACAACATTTATATAAAAATATAGAGACATTCTAGAAGGTAGACATAAGTGATCGAAAATAGTCAACATCTATATAAATTACCCTTATATAAATAAGTAGCGATACTCATGAAGATAGGCGTAAGAGATCAAAAAGAAAGTTAAGTAATATATAATCATTATCCATATAATACTAATAGTAATGCTCGAGGGAGTAAATATAAGGAACCAGGAAGTACGCGCGCACGGATATCTGATAAAACAAGGAGAGACTCTAAATTTTGAAAAATAGTCATAGTCTAGGTTTTGAAAACGACCCAGTTCTCTATGACTAATGTTGTAATACCAATCTGTCAGACTCCCAAAATCGGACTGCAGCGAAAGGGTAACATGGGGGTGAGACTTCAAGGTCACAAAGTACAAGCCACATAAAACGACCTCAAAATGAGACGTTTTAAAATACATTTCAAAATGTTTCACATTCAATACATTAAAAACATCAGAGTTTACAAATAGGTCCCAACAGTTTCAAAATATCATAAGTGTTTAAAACATGACATAATGTTTGGATAAAGTTCCCATCGATTGTAAATAAGAGAAAGTTTTTACAAAACATAGTATTTTACAAAAGAAGTTTTATCGAATGTATATAAACGAAGAGTCTTCGAATTTCAATCCGTACGGCTTCCCTCCGAGCAAAATACCTGAAAACCTGAGATAAACATGCTAAAAATGTCAACAAAATTGTTGAGTGAATTCATAGGTTTTATAAGTAAGCAGTGATTAAATAAATCGAGTAATGTTGTTGAAATTAAGTATAGTGCTCCAACGAGCAGTTCAATGGACCGTAAGATTTAAGTAATAGTAGTAGACTAATGAAACACATTCAAAAGTCAAAAGTAGTTATTATTGCCCTAAACTCATGACACCGAACCTTAACAGTATGCAAACCCCAATCAGGTTTGTGCCCCATCAAAAAGTGGGGTGTTCTGCCCAACACCCAAGTATTAGTATTTCAAATGTTAAATGCGTCCGTTGGTTGGTATTAGTTGTTGCATACCCGGACGGGTATTGTCAGTCCCAATAGATCTATTCACAACACTCACGTTCACTACAATAGCAATTAACGGCTCATGATAAAGGGGACTTAAATGGCATAGTGGTACTTAGGCAATAATATTCAGGCAATAATCTGGATAGCATACAATTTAAAAACACTTGTGTCCAAAGTAAAAGTAAGCATGTAATCTCACCCCGTAGAGTTTGTAAAACAAGTAAATAGAAAAGGGGCTATGAACTCACCTTACGGCATAGTTTTAAAAAGCGCGCCTTAAGGCGCGCCTAGGCTCTAAGGCTCAAGCTCTAGGGATTTTTTTAGATCGAGGCTCCGCACATGCACAAGGCTCACAAAAAGCGCAGAGCCTTGGGATTTAGAGCCTTGAGCCTAGGCGCGCCTAGGAAAGGTGACGGATTTTGAAACATTCTTTTCGAATAAGCCCTTTGCGCCTTAATGCGCCTTGAGCCTTTCAGAACACTGCCTTACGCGAATCAGAAAATTCAATAATAGAGGAGCTGAAGTAAATCAAATGCTCTAAGTGAAACCTAAAATAAAAGGCGCAACTTAGCAAAATAGCCAACTAACAATCACACAAAAGGAAATGAAATAAAAAGAAAATTGTACAAAACATTTTTATTTGACCGGAACAAGTATGTCATTGTGTCCTAAATTTTATAGATCAAAAGTTACCCAAAACACAACTCCTAATCTGAAATAATATCACCTCTAGACATGACTTAAGTTTAATACTTAACCAAAAATTTCTACAAGCGTTCCCGTTGGTTTTACGCCTAACTATATCTTTATTTACTAAAATTCTGAAATTTACCCATCTTTGAAAGCGCGTAATTGAAAATCCATAATTGATAAAATGCAAGGTTTTCGCGTACAGAAAGCTTTATGACTCTATTTTCCAGAAATGTGGGGCCTATTAACCAATTTTTTTTAAAACCTGGGTAAAATTACTAATTTACCCTTCAATACAAGTGCTGGTCATTTTGTGAATTTTACGTCTTTACCATTTCTAACATATCTCTTAAACCGTACGTCCGATGAGAACGAAACACACGGCCAAATTTAAGTTGACTCGATACCTAGAAGCTACAGTTTTACTAAAATGGGTGTTAGTATACAAATTTTCTGACTTATGATGGTTCCAAATTTAGGTTGCGCAAAGTGACTAGTTTTAGTAAAATGGTGATTTCTCACCCATCCGAAATAGTTATTACCCCATCCAAATGGCTAGGTGTACCTAAGACATATACCTAGGTCACCATTAACGTTTCCAGAACTTCCCAAGCCAAAATTATTTCTTTATACACTAATCTACCTAGCATTTCAAAACTATCCCAAAGCAAGTGTGACAAACTTTTGTAGCTTACGAAAACGAACACATTTTGAAATTTATGGATGCTATTAAAGTGAGGCCTGTTGGAGGTGATACCTCTAAGTTTCCTTTACAGGTATCATGATTGCTTTTCAAGGAGTTTTCACAAAAACATGGAGTTAATCCCTATTTCCTAACACTAGGTCTGATTCGACTAGTTTTAGTAAATCGACCGTATCTCACTCATCCGGAAGAGATACAACTATATCCAAAGAACCACATGGACCTAAGACCTAGACCTATGTTTCTATCAACTTTCTCAGGTGTCTTATGACAAAAAAAAATTCGTAACAACCTTTTTTAACTACAGGTCTAAAAACAACCCCTAATACTTCATCAAAATCAATCCAAACCTCAATCCAATCCCACAAAAACTCTATGCAATGCTACACTTGATTGATTAACACATAATAACCACAAAACATCATAAATTTTTAGAATCAAACATCAAAATGCATGGACCAAAATTAAAAGAAAGATCATAAATCAAGAGTTAAACTTACTAGGAGATGATTTAAGCAAGTGAATCAAAAACACAAACACCCTCTTGACCTAGGGCTGATTTTCGGATCAAACAACACCCCAACCCAATCAAATTTTTTCTCCTAATTATCCAAAATAACATTACTCACTTGTCTTCACAAAACCCTAACCAAATACTTGAAGAAAAACACTAATAAAACACTCAAAACTTCGATTTAACCCTCCAAACTTTGCAAGGCTTTATAGGATGATGTTGTAATGTAGAATATAACCAAGAAAGCTTTGTGGTGAACGTGGTGGTGGTGGTCATCGATGGCAACCAAGGGAGAAGGAGGAGGTTTTTGATGAGATTTGCATGTGTGGAGAGAAGTGTAAGAATAAAATGATGTGGTTTTTGCAAAAATAAAAAAAAGGATGGAGTGTGTAAGTGGGTGAGGGATGGACGGTTTATGGGGCTAAGGGGAGGGTTTTTATTAATATTTGATGTTAAATATTATTTAGTAGGTATTTATTAAGTGTATGTAATATTTTGTAGGTTATATGTATAAGATTTTATGTAAAAATGTATAGTTTTATGTATAATGTGTAGTATTTTGTAAATTAATTGTAAAATGTGTTAAGTAATGTTGGTTAAGAGTGAATTATACACTTATGTCATATCGAAGTGTTTTAAGTCCGTTATACGAAGCGCAAGTGTAAAAACGTAAAAATTTACGAAATAACAGGTTTACCGTGAGACTTGTAAGTTATAATGAACGAAGTGACCTAAGTTCATAAAAGTGAATCTATTATGTTTATTTATGATTATTAACATTGTTTTAATGACCTTTGAGCATATCGTTAGTCGTTAAGACGTCTTCTTAAAATCGTACGCAGAAGACCCGATTCTAAACTAGGGTTCTAAAATTAGAAAGTTATGCACAAATGACCCAAACAAATTATAATTGAAATCAATGAAATTGAAATATGACATGAACGGTACCCAACACTAACGGTTGTTAGCTTGGATTTTTGACAATTGACACAACGACTCCGGAAGATTTAATTATTACTTGTCCTCAAGTAATTCTTATATCTAACGGGAAATATTATATTATTACTCGACACGTTTACGTCGTATATTGCTAAGTCTTCATCATCATCAAAGATAAAAACAACATCATATCAGATCAACTTTAACAAATTGAGATTGAAATATAGATCGAAATTGGGAACGGGATTTAGATGGATTAATAAAAAAAGAAATGGTAAAGGTTGTGTGATTTTAGAAATAACATTAATTTTAGAAACAAAAATTATCTTTAAGACAACTATTTTTAAAAAATATATTTGTGTAGGAAAGATAACAAAATATCATAATTTAAGTTTTATAAATGCATTTTCAAATTAAACACTATTCTTTTTTTTAAATTAAGAACAAAGTATTTGTGCATTGTATGTAGTAGAGCTTATTTAAATACCACCGCCATATTCATTTGCTAAAACATTTTAACTTGGTTGAGTATTGGTTAACACATTTATAGCAGTAAAGTATGCTTGGCAATAAAATTTATTAAATGTATGTTTGATATCAAAGTTTATGAGAAGATTATGATTATTTAAAAAAATAAGCTATTTAAAATATAAGATTTGTTTGGCAAATAAACTTATATGAGATTATAAAAAAAATAATCTTCCATAATCTCTTAAAATCAAATGCTACTTCATGTAGCTTATAATAATAATCTCTTTTCATAATCTTCATCTTCATCTCCATCTACAGCTCCATCTCCAATTCCAGCAACAATTACTTTTATCAAACATACCATAATCTAAATTTCCATATATGTTACACGCATTTTACAATTAAAGCACCTCCAAAATATGGAAATTTAGATTTTTATGTGTTTAATAGTTACTTCGTTTAAATTTATGTGAGTTTGTCTAATGAATACCTTCTGGGCACTAGTTTAAGTTATTAACTAAAGAAACTTTAAGTTTATTAATTACAAAATCAGAATCAATTAAGAGAAATTATAAAATTAATTAATGTGTATTAAATGCAAATTTTCTATTTTAAAAAAAAGTCCACAGATGAATTAATACACTTTATGCAATGACTTGCGGGCACTTGTTAAGCAATACTAATTTATATTTCTTCTATCATATTTATTGTTCATGATTTGTTTTTTGATGTTGTCTAAATGAATTATCCATTGCTAAAAGTAGATAAGAAATATATATCCATTTTACCATATTACTTCCATTCAAGATTATTATTAGTAATTTACTAATTTTAAAAATAAAAAAATTAATAAATTAAGGTTTTAGAAAAAGTAATAAAAAATGCTGTAACAAAATGTTTTATTTTTGAATAAAGAATTATTTAAAAGTAAGTGGATAAATATGGTACTCCAAATGTCGTCTTCCAACCGTTGAAGTGTCATTGTTCTGTTTACACTATTAAAAGAGTAAACATCACTTCTCTCTATAGTGTGTGTATCATCATAGACCCACAAACCCTAATATTCAATCAGGTTATCTCTTATACTTTATTTCATAAATCTATTATGCTTGAGTTGATAATCACATGCTGCTGCTCACTTGACACTTAGATATGAAATGATACAAGGTTATCATTTGATGTTAAGTTCACTTAGAGGGTTTTATTGTTAGTTTGTTTTATGGGCTGATTCACTTATTGAGAATAAGCTCCCTCTTGTTGGCTTACGGACTTACATGATAAGGTTAAGTTGATAAGCTCGTAACCGTTTGTATCATCTTCATTAGATCTCAATAAGATAAAATAAACTAATCCAAACACCCCCTAAGAGGGTGCCTAGTTTTTATAAAGCAATTTTGATGTTGACAAGATTAAATAGAATCTTAGGGACACAACTCACTCTGAAGATGGATGCAAAGCTAAAACTAGGGATGCAAAGATCATAAGTATTCGGGTGTATCTTTTATATGTTAAATAAGTAAATAACTTACACACACACACATGTCTTTCGCCTCTGATGAGGTTTGAACCACGTCTTTTGGTTATGGTCACATTTGGTATCTACTTAGGCTATGCATATCAGTTAAACTAGGTGAATGATATAATTATGTTGTTTGTTAAATCTTGACAAAATAACAAGTAAATTTCAATAAGTCCTTCATTTGAATTAAGTTTCTTTCATTTAAGATAGGTAAAAATGCAAAGAGGAATTGGAGCTTTCGTATTACATGGAAGCATTGTGAAGAATGCTGTTCTCCAACACATTCGATTGGTGAATCCTCTTGCAAGGACTCTCATGCGGCACGAGTCAACTTCAGCTGCTCGTATGGAAGAGCATGGCTTTGAAAGCGCTAAAATTTCAGACATCTTAAAAGGCAAAGGGAAGAGTGCTGACGGCTCGTGGCTTTGGTGCACAACTGAGGATTCCGTGTATGATGCCGTCAAATCAGTATGTGACTTAATTAACAGTCCGTGTTTAAGATCAATACAATGACTAAACACGTATATAAATTGCAGATGACACAACACAATGTTGGAGCGTTGGTGGTAGTGAAACCAGGAGAGGAGAAGTCGATTGCTGGAATTATCACAGAAAGAGGTGATTATGATTAATCATTTTTACATTATCGCAATTTTGATAATGATAACTAGATATGATTTTTTGGCTCTTCAGATGTAAGTACATTTTTGTTTTTCTTCAGATTATCTCAGGAAAATCATTGTTCAGGGAAGATCATCCAAGTCAACTAAGGTTGGAGATATCATGACCGAAGAGGTATAATTATAATCTTACAACCTCCACAAATGACCATGTTTTCATGGGTCACATGTACATCTATCATTTTTCAGATCTGATGCAATTTTTTTGTCACAGAACAAGCTTATCACCGTCACTCCAGATACCAAAGTCCTGAAAGCGATGCAGTTAATGACAGGTACATCATATACCAAACACACATAGTGTTAGGCTTTTGTTTGACTGTTGCTTTATCTACCCTCTAACAGTTGCAAAATACAAGTATAAGCTGTAATGGTGATGATGACCAAATGAGTAATTCCATCTTTGAAAATTGCCAGAAAATGTAACTATTGCGACTCTGATGGGACGAACAGACGAAGGACTAAACCATATGTATTTTTCCCGATTTTCTATTTGGACTCCATTGGGAATTTTTTTTTGTCCCGTCAACATTGCAATTTTGACAAGATAAACATTTTATTGAAAAATTCAACAATCAGTCAAATGTTTTTAGCAAGGCCGTCAAGATCGCTATCCTACCCAGGATCGTTTTTGTCTTTGCAAGATCGGGATCGTAAGATCGGATCAAGATCGTAAGATCCCACCTAAGTGTTTTGTCTTACTAATAGGCGTTGGCGGATCATAACGTTATACATTTATACATATCTATTAAAATATCAAACGCGAATTCATAGGATAGCCTAAGAAATTTTTTTACATTTAAACATCATGATAATAAAAATAGTGAAATACATTTGATTTGTTTAAGTTATCATAGCTAAATAAACAATTTAGTGAGAAGGAAAAAAAAGACATGAGATGTAAATATGCCAAAAACCCAAAACATAAAAAAGTTAATCTATTTGAAATGTTTCGGTAACTTCATTTCCTACCCTCAAATAAAATTTCGAGTCCTTTTTAGAGTATTCGTCACGGCTTTGTACGCTAGAAAGATATATATCTTGTAAAAGACTTTTGAACCAAAATATAATATTATAGAGTAATATAATAGCAAGGAAAAAATACAAGTCTTATATAAGGTTTTAACATAATATAATAAGATAAATCGTCAAATTGGTAAGATCGGATCGCGAGCCGATCCTACGATCTTACGTTCGATCCGACGATCTTACTTACGATCCTACCTCACATACGATCCTACCTCACATACGATCCTATAAAGATCCTACACGATTTTAGCTAGGGAGCACGTATCTTACGAGTTTACTCGCGATCTTGACAACTTTGGTTTTTAGCATCCTCCAACAGTGACAAAATAAGATGAGTTGTAATGATAACAGTTGATCTTGTGGTTTTCTTAGACTCGATAAAAGAATGTTTAGGCTATCACAAGAAATGATGTTTTGGATTTCGTTCGGGGGGTAATTTGAATGTAGCCCGAGTGATTTAAAATGCCAAGCCTCACTATGGCTGTTTAATCTTGACAGATAATCGTATCAGACACATACCGGTGATTGATGAAAAGGGCATGTTGGGGATGGTTTCCATTGGGGATGTGGTTCGTGCAGTTGTAAGTGAGCACAGGGAAGAACTCGACCGTCTGAATGCCTTCATACAAGGAGGCTACTAGAAACCATGAAAGATGATGACGATAAATTGCTACTTTGTAACATGGTAATGTACGAATTTGCAGATATGTTCATAGACTCTGCTTCAACAGTTGTGTAATGCTGTGTTACTTGAACCCTTAATAATGAATTGAAGCTTTATATTTATTTGTATAGGTTGCGAATGACCGGGTTGGGTAACGGGTTGAAACATAGCGAGCCGTGTTGACCCATAACAGGTTGTGTCCAATATAAATTAGGCTTCACAAAATTTGTGTAAACTGATTACAAAAATTGCAAAACTTATATTTTTTTAAACAAAGTGATTATTATATGCTGTTTGATTAAAAATACCTTGGGGCACTATTGACTTGTTTTCTAGACTATATTTCATTTACCCCTTTGACTTTTGGACCAGATAGATAACCTGAACTAACGCGTTTACAAGTAAAATCTTCAACTGTTGTTTCGTAAAGAGTGAGCATTTTATGTGACAAAGTCCCAAAACAATCTTGCATCCTAGACAGAAAGACGATTGTCTAAAAGACATCACTCATCCAGAATATTTGCTGAAACTGTTGTACAAACTTCCTAAATCTTGCATGCTTGACATTTTGGTGCAGTCGTTGTGATCTATTACGAACACATTACTAAAGTCTAGCAAATGCTGCTAACGTGTTGTTCCTTTTTATCATCCTATCAATTGGTGGCATCAAACTAGTGAATAACGCCTACTAAAAAGTGAATTACAAAGAATGTTTCTTAATCTGCAGATTTTCGTGCATTGTTATCCTAAAAGGATTAGGTTCCAGGCCGGCCAGGTTTCTGTTGATCTAACATTTGCTTACTTAACATCTAGTCAACAAAATCTTTTTTTCACAGGTAAAATACAAGAAACTTTTCTTATTGGAATATTTGCCGAATTATTGAAACTGAAGTTTGTTTAACATGTTAAATGAACCTGCAAGTATATGTCAGTATTGATCATGTTGCCTATAAGTTGCATTCAATGAGATTAAATATAAAGTGATACCACACGCCATAAAGGTTATTGAATGAAACATTGTCAAACTTGAAAACAATAATGAATACCACTATACCCGCTACACTTGGAATTTACTTAAGGGTGTGTTTGGAAATAGATACATGTATGTATATTTTTACGGGAGTTGATATGCACATCATACAAAGTGATGTGCACACCACAAAAATACATATGTGATGTTGTACCATATATATCAGTATCACACATGTAATTTTGTGGTGTGCACATCACTTTGTATGGTGTGCATTACAGCTTCAAGTTGCAAACTTGCAATAACATATCACATGTCATGTCTAACTTATAAAACTAATTTCATACTTAAAAAAGATCTCACGAGAAAAGAGAAAGAATGCAATCTATATGGCATAAGCTCAACGGATTAGTCACATCACAGCTTTAGGCGTATAAGTTAGTCACGGCAATAATTTTCTATTCTAAAACATCTGATTATTTATTGGATTTTTCTAAAATGTGAATTTATGTGTTGTCAATATATTTATTTAACAATCTACTGGTCTTTTTCAAAACTTAAGTTGACCCCACCAATTCGATAGTTCAAATTTAGCAGTAATAGGAAATGTCCGTTGATTTAACTTCTTCCGTTGTTTATGGTTTCAACACCCCCCCAATTCTTGGACCTCTGGCTGAATTTACTATTTTACACATTGTGGACAAAATCCACTGACGTTTTTTGACGTGGGCAATTGTACAGTAATGGGTTCCATTGTTGGTGTTTTTTTAGGTCAGCCCGATTTGTATTCTAAAATGTGAATTTATGTGTTGTCAATATATTTATTTAAACATTATACATGGTTATTTTTCAAACTTAAGTTGCACACAATTCAGATAGTTCAAATTTACAGTAATAGGAAAATCCGTCCGTTCGATTTAATTCTTCGTTGTTTACTGTTTCTCAACACCAATTCTTGACTTGGCTGAAATTACTATATTACACATTTGTGGACAAATCCACTGTCGTTTTGACAGTGGGCCACATTGCTACAGTAATGGGCTCCCATTTTGGGTCAGCCCGATTTTGTTTTTTTTTTTAAATTGTTTTGTTTTTTGTTTTTTTTAAATTTGTATGCACAAAGTAGGAGGAAAAAAAAATGACAAAAGTTTCGATTTATTCAGATAAAAAAATACCCGCGGAAACATCTTCGATACCTAATAACTTTAAAATAATCGATATGGTCACAAACGTACAACCTATTATATTAAAAAAAAATACATATAGCAAAAAAAAACAACACTTTAATTTATTGTTCACAACTTTTTTACATTCATCGGCCCAAAAAAAAGATATCGAACCGTCCCAAAAAAAGAAAATATTCAGGAAAAAATTAACCCGTCTCAACGCAAAAAAAAATTCCCTAATCGTACAAAAAAGGAAATATCCGGGAAAAAATTAGCTAAACAAAACCAAAAAATAGCCTAAAATCTGGCCCAAAGTAAAAAAAAAAATACAAAACGGACCTTCACCTTTTAACTATTTACGATTTTCTTACACAAAAATTCCCGTAAAAAATTTTACAAAAACGTCCTAAAAAAAGAAAATATTCGGGAAAAAATTAGCTCGTCCCAACGCAAATTTTTTTCCCCGAATCATACAAAAAAAGAAAATATTAAAAATTAGCACCGTCATAACGCATCGCCCAAAAAAAAACCCTGAAATGTAAAAAAAAATTATTCGGGAAAAAATTAGCCCCGCCGCAACGCGCGGGTTCTTTTGCTTGTTTATAACACTTAAGAACGAGCCGCAACAAAGGAGTACCAAGTACAGTTTTTCTAAAACATGTAGTCTTCAACTGAAACGTAGGGTTATTTTTCTGTTACGATTTTGTTTGATTTTGAACTAGTACATAGTCCTATCTATAAGCATGCATAATACGACCTCATAAAGGCCTAAGCAATTATTTCAATTAAATGCACAAAATAATTGCATCAACTCTGTACCAACAACTTTTTACGTATGCAACTTAATGATAGTGAATTTGGGTGTAGCAAATCAAATAATCAGTCTATCGTGATAAACATGATTATCAAATAATGTAGTATGATTAACCTTTTAGTATATATAGTGGCCTTCTATAATAATGAGAATTTGATTCACACTCAGACACTAAACTCATTTTTTTCAACATAAGCAATTAAGCACATGCCAATTATATTCAAAATAACACTATGGTTGTCAGGATTCCGATCCTGATCTTAGGATCTTACGATTTTACGATACTGCAAAACAAAAACAATCCGGATCTTACATAAGATCTTTGCAAGCTGTAATGAGCTTAACTATGTATAACAGAAATGAAGGATAGATGATATCAATTAGGCATTTCAAGTAAGAAAAGGAAACACGAAATTGAAGATCAATGGATCTGTTATACGAATGATGTAGTGTTTGTGAATTACAGAGAGAAAGTGAAAGTTTACAAATCATGAATGAATACAAATGAGCTAGAAATGAGTATTTATAGAGTAGAAGTTAGTAGGAGTGCGCGGAAATTTTGTTAGAAATTGGGCGGGAAAATCAGTTGGAAAGAGTTTGACTGATTCTTTGACTTTGAGCATGTGCGGGTCACGTGTGAGCATTTGAGCATATTACAATCCTCCCCCCTTAGCATTCTTGTCCTCAAGAATGTAGTTCCATCAGTGGAAACCTTTTGATGAGATCAGTGTATAGCTCCCAAGTCGCATCCTCTTCAACTTGGTTGATCCATTTGACTAGGACATACAAAACAGCTTTATTATGTAATTTTCCTAGTCTCTTTTCAATGATTGCTTCAGATTCCACACTGAGTACTCCATCTGGACCACATTCAGGCAAAATTCCAACTTGATGATTTGTTCCTTTACATAGCTTCAGCTGGGAAACATGAAAAACAGGATGGATTTGACTATTCTCTGGCAATTGTAACTTGTAAGCAACTTTCCCAACTTTTGCAAGGATGAGAAAGGGCCCATAAAAGTTTGCTGTAAATTTGTGGTGTGTTCCTTGCCTTGCTGTAACCTGCCTGTATGGTTGCAACTTCAAATACACCTTCATTCCCACCTCAAAATCTCCGCCACTCCTATTCTTGTCATCCATATTCTTCATTCTTTCCTTAGATCTCTTGAGATGGAACTGTAACATGGATATAGGTTGCTCCCTAACTTGCATAGTTTCGTCCACCTCTTCAATAGAACTAGTACCAGCTATATAGGGTATATGAAGGTTAGGTGGTTGACCATATACTATCTCAAAAGGAGTGGTGTGTGCAAAGCAGTGGAAATTGGTATTGTATCAATATTCAGCCAGAGAAACCCATTTGACCCACTCTTTTGGCTTTTCACCAGTCATACACCTCATGAAACATTTCACACACTTGTTAACTACCCTGTCTGACCATTTGTCTGAGAATGATAGGCAGTAGACAGATTCAATTGTACCTTCATAACTTTGAACAAAGATTATCAGAGTTGACTGGTGAAAATTTTAACCCTGTCACTAACGATGGTGTTTGGCATACCATGTAGTTTGTATACATTATCCATAAAGATCTGAGCCACTTGACTATCCGTAAATGGGTGACTCGTGGGAATGAAATAGGCATATTTGCTCAGCTATCAACTACCACAAACAAAACTGTTTTGCCTTTGAAAGGAGCCAAAGCTTCAATGAAGTCCATGGATATGTCATGTCATACCTTGGTAGGAATTGGTAAAGGTTGAAGGTAGCCAGGAGAAGCTGCCAAATCTGACTTATTTCTTTGGCAGCCATCACACTCAGCCACAAATTTCTTAGTGAGTTTCTTCATACCTCTCCAATATAAAATAGTACACATCTTCTTAAGTGTAACCTCTCATAATGGAGGATGAGCATCTCGACCCTATTCCGGCAACGGAATCGGACGAAGTAATAAAGTCCTGTGTCGAGAACTTTGTCCAAATTCCAAGTGAGTCCGAGGGTATTCCCGATAATATGTGTGATGTGCCTTTTAGTGATAATTCTCCGCCTCTTGACATTTCAAAACATCAATTTGAGGGTTTCTCCGATTCTAACGATGATTCTACTTCGATTGATGACGATTCTTTCTCTATTGACGACATCGATTATGTTGAGGCATCACCTCCCGATTCTGAGCTTGTCAGCTTAGAAGAGGTGAAGGATTTTCACACAGAAGATGGAGAGATTAAGGACGATATTCTTCGTGAAAAATTATCGAAAATCAATCTTCTCATTGCTAAGATCGAAGCAATTAATTCTAATCCACCTCCATCTTCCGATTTTGTGACCAAGTCTCCCTCCACATTTCTTAACTTTTTCTTGGAGGAGACTAACACCTTTGATAATTCTATACCCGAATCTGAAACTTTCTGCTTTGATTTGGAAGAGAATAGTAGTGGCAGTACCACTACTCATGCTGATTTTTCTCAATATGATTCGTTCATCTTTGATCTTTCGATCAATCCATTTCCTCCTGCCGATAGGAGTGACTTTTATCATGAGGAGTTCGCCAGTGAACTCGCTCACATCATATCTCCATTGGAGTATGAACATTTCTACTTTAAGATTGAGCCCGAGCTGGGCAATTTCACTATGGATGTGGTGGAGGATATTTTTGATAATCTGAAAAGAGAACCGAGAGTTCATGTGCCTGATGTTTTACCCACCCATCCCACTCTTCATCTGGATTCGGATTTCACTCTTTCTAGTGATTCCTTCGGATCCGAACTTGCAGTTTCTTTTCCTTCCGGAACTAGAAACAAGATTTTCGATCTAGGGATATTCATTGGAGTCTAATCCATGAGATTTCTATCATTGGATGAATTTTCTATCTCATTCATCTGTGATCTTCCTTTTCCAGTAATTGGCACTTTTCTTCCATTTTCACCCCAAAATGAGGATAAAGTTTTCAATCTTGGTATTCTTGCTTCAAATGAGGAAACATCTCCTCATCTCTTATCTCATCGGGGCTTTAATCCTTCAAAGATCATTTCTGATTTTTCTGAAAGCCCGATGATGATTTATGGAGGGGACATTCCTATCTTGGATGTTCCATTTCTTCATTTCTATCCTCCTTGACAAGCTCAAGTATGGGGGATCGAGTCAAGCTCAAGACTCGGTTAACAAAAATAAGCGCTTCGTGGGTGGCAACCCATGCTTATCCGTAGTAGTAATATGATTAGTTTAGTAGTAATGAATAAGTGTTTTGTGCTGTGAGGAGGCTCGCCTCTTCCTTTCTCGTGTTTTGTGGTTTTTTGTTGTATGTCCAGGATTGCCCGGATTTTTGAAGCCTCTCGTGCTCGCGGTTTTGTCCTTCGATCACTCGAGCTTCACATCCTCAGCTTCATTTGGGAATCCAATATCCTAATCTTATCGACTAACGTTTATCTTTAGCATAATTCATAAACGGATTTAGTATGACGTAGGTACCCCTTAAAACATTAAGGATAATGTTTCGTTTTAGTATGGGGGGATCTTCGATTTGATTGTGCCTGCAGCCGTTGTTTTCACGTAATCCCGTTTTTACCACCAATATACTAAAAAAATGAAAAATTAAAAAAAATTCCACAAATATAATAAGTGTTTTGTCACAATTTTAACTTTCCTGCTGGGTAGAATAAGAATAAATTTTGACCTGATCGAGCGTGTTGAGCTCTAGCTTGTTCCTTAACTTTTAGACTAAGCATTCGTAAATCTTTGCGAAGAACAAAAAATGATAGAGTTAATTATAAGTTAGATGCTAAACAAGGATTATTTGGAAATCGTACAAGCTCATGTATGTAATTTGTGGCTTTTTCTCTCATAAGCTTCTAACCGGATTAATAATACGTGCTATTTTTGAAAATTAAACTTAAATCAACAATTTTTTTGAAGTATTGTCGATATCAATAATTTTAGTTCAAATTTATACTTAAATTTTCTAAAACAAAATTTTCTTTATATCATGGCAATATAAAGTGTTAAAAAAATGATGAAAAATGTGGCAATGATAATAATAAACTGTGGGCTGATAAAAGTTTACTGCATCTTGCTAGCTCACAACCGATGTTGCAGTCTTCTAAATAAGGCACATAGTATTTATCCGAGACTGATAAAAGTTTGCTGCATCTTGCCGGCTCACAACCGATGTTGCAACCTTCTAAAAGGTCGAAGATTTCCTTAAGAATGAATAATTGTATTAAGTGTAGTAAATGTGATTTAATAAATATAAGGAAAATATCTTTTTCTTAAATTTAAATATGCTTTTGGACTAAGACTATTTCATTTTAAGTTGTTTTCTTAATAAGATATGTATATACGGGAAACCTAAGAGTTTTTGATACCAAAGGTCCGTGAGTCCCGATACTAGTCTCTGAGGGGTGTCAAAAGCCTGGTCACTTAGCCGCAAGGTTGGGATGTGCCGAGACGAAAGTCGCTACATGGGATGATCTCGCCTCCAAACTCATTATTCTCGGGTGGAACGTGAAGCATAGTAATTTTGCAAAACGTTGATCCATGGTTGAAATTCAAAATGGCACATTCACCTAATATTTATAATAATTGTCGGGAGTGAAAAGTTCACAAGTTACAAATATGAGTAGTGTTAGCATCTTAACTTGTATTTAACGGTGATTTCGTTTTAAGCTTGGTTTGGAATAAGTGAAAAGTCGGGAACGATGAATTTATCCTTTTTGGGGCATTTTAGGATTAAAGTGCGTCTTGTTCTATGATCCCTAAAAGTTATAAAAATTACAAAAGTCAAATATATTAGTTAGTTGCTTAAAAAGAAAAGTACACAAAAAAGAGAAAAAAGAAAAAAAAATACAAAAATATGTGTAGGAATAAGTGTATATCTTTAAGAATGGTAAAAACGGAGCTTTTATAAACTATTGATTCTTTAATTACCCTTGATGAACACTTAGCTACTTCTTGAGGTAATTAGTCGAGAGGGATCGAGATTCTTAGTTTTCTTAAGTGTTTACTTATAGCATTGCGTGAGGATACGACAATATCTTAGTATGGGAGATTTTGGTATGTGTTTAATTACACATATCATTTTCCATTAAAAACGGACTTAATTGACCAAAAACGGACCAAAAATACATTGTATTTGTATGTTTTGCATTTGTATTGTGTAGGAAATGGATATCTAAGAAAAGGACAAAAACAAAGCCTAAAGCGATAAAATCGAGCACGAGAACGGAAAGAGCGTGAAAGAAAAGTCAAATCAAAAGTCAACAAGTCAAAGTCAACCAAAGTCAACCCCGAAAAAGTTAAAGTCAAAGGCGGAGCCGATATCGAAGAAATGTTAAATGGGCCAACCCGCACCCATGGGCCGGATCAGCCCATTAAGATAATACATGAAGACTTATAAGCCTTATACTTTTAAAAAAAAGGCCAAACTCTTTTTATTATAGTCGGCCCAACAAACAAGCCCAAAACCATAACCCATAAACACTTAACAAGCCTGTTATCCCATCACCCTTTTAACCTTTACACCGTTAGTCCTTTAAGGACTAACGGTGCAAACAATTACCAACCTCAAGGGCTTAATCTGCCAACTCTCCTAAATTTATATCACCGCAAGGACCATGTGTGCAATAACCTTATACAGGTTGAGGGACCATTCTTGCCATATCACCAAACCTTTACCCTGCATCAAATTACTGTACATCTTCCCCATTTTCCCGCCTAAACCCCTGCCCCACTATTCATTGTCTTCTACCCCTTACACCCTGCAACATAAGACAAACCCATCACTATCCCATCAAACCCCACTTCACATGGGACATATGCCACCTTGGCAATCCCCAATTACACCATTCGATAAGGGAACAGGACAAGAAATGGATGGTTGGGATCATAAGACTTGGGCAACACTCATATTGGATGGCCAAGATTGATACTTGAACTCTCTCACACAACTAGCACAAAGGCTCAGCCCTCTCACAAAAGAAACACATCAAAGAAGACCAAGCCTTAGCTCGTTTAGTATAAAATAGGACTCATTGTAAGCCTTTGTGGCATCTAGTTTTACTTTTCCAGCTTATTTTACTTAATGTATTTTTAAAATTCCAAGTTTTGTAATTTCCTTTTAAGTTAATGAAAATTTGAGTTTTTAAGTTTTAAAGTCTAAGTTTCAATTCCTGTGTTTACTTATTGTTTTAAAGTGTCTCAAAGCTGTTTTAAGTTCTCAATCAAGCATATTATAAATCTGTTTTAACCTAAATACAAAGTACTTAGGAAAATTTCAAAAATCTTAAAATCAAGAAAAAAAAGAGAGAAATACTTGAAGAATCTTAGAGCATGGTGTATTTTGGAAGGCCATGGGTTAGAACCTCATGGGAGGTGTTAGGAAAGTGATTTGGGTCTAAGAATTATCCATTCAAAAGATTGGACTTTTGTAAGTTTCTTATTTTTCATTTCTAGCTTATTACTATAGCATTGCTCATTAGGGCGTATTTCTGCTTTTTTATTGCTTATGTCTGCTTGTTATTTTTGATTTATGCTTGTTTTATGCTTATATGTCCTTTGTTTGAGTTTTTTGCTTAAAACTGTCTATTTTTACCTTAATACTGCTCATTCCTCTTTTTCTTATTTTAGTGCTTATTTGTTATTGGATTGTGTTTATTTTTGCTTAATATTGTTTAGTAATCATTTGTTTTTAAAATACCTAGGCTTAAATCACTCTTAATCACCTTAAAAATTGATATTGAAAACTTTAAGGGGTGTTTGGGATAGTAGGTAAAATTGGTTTAAAAATCTTTTGGGTCACTTGGCCACTTTTGGCAAGCTGTCTTTAAGTCTTTTTAATCTGTTTTTAAAGGTGTTTAGGATTAAAAGTTGGTTTTTAAGTATTTATGTCAAGGTGTTTTAAACTGTGGTACCAAAAGCTTTTAAAACTGCTTGTATTGGATCCTTGCTTAAAAGCTTGGTTTAAGGTCTGTTTTATGTTCTTTTAAGTGTCCAAATGCAGTAGTGTATGTGCCTGTAGGTTTAGTTTTATCTTAGTCAAAATCTGTCATAGTTTTTAGCAATTTTTTTTCAGTTTTAAAATAGCCTTTTTCAAATCCATTTTGCAGATAGTAAACATAGGTTTTAGAATTTAAAAATTGGTGTTCAAGTAGTTTTTAGTTCATATTTAATCTGTTTGAGCTTAGGTTAGTTTTTTTTAACTTATTTAACTAGCTTATTTTTAGGCCTGCATATTGCCTCTTGTCTTTGCAAAATTTGAAAAATCAACATATGTTGAGTGAACAAGCCGTTCACAAGCCTTTTTCTTAGCTTATTTGTTTTTCAAACTTTGATTTCTTTGGTGATCTTAGAAGTCCATAAGTCAATCTTTAAGCTCTTGTAACTCATTAAGCCACAAGGTTCCTTTAAGGGCTTAAAATTTAAACCTAAAAAGTTGTCCCTAGGCTATTGGTATGCAGTTTTTGGCATAAGAGCTTATTTGCTCTTAAGTGCTTTTCTGGTTGTTTTCTTAGCTTATTTTTATTTAGTTGTGCTTATTAGGTATTAGTTTTAAGTTAGTCTCAGCTTATTAAGCTCATGTCTAGCTTATTTGAGCTTACAGCTTATTTTGGTTTTGGTTCTAAAGTTTCTAAGGTTTTTAGCAAAACAGTTGGCTTAATGGCTTAATTTTGGCTCATTTACTGCTTTTCAATAAAAGTGTTTTTACAAAAATGTGCTATTTTAAGCTTATGAGAAAAGTTGTTTTTAAAATTTTTGCCAAAAAAATATGGTAGTAGAGAGGTCTCAAGGGTGAGCACAAGGCTCGAACCCGAGACCCCCCCCCCCCCCTCAACCAAGCATTTAGCATACACATACTCAACCACACGCACCAATATAGGCCATCCTTGTTAAGTTGTGCAAAATTTATTATATAAGGGTTTTCCCCCCTTTTGCCTTTCAGCCCTTAATAGCTTTTATCTAGCTTATTTATAAGCTCTTTTTCTAAGTTTTTATTTTTCTTGAATTCAGCACTCTTCAAAGTGCTTTTAATGATTTTTTCAGATTTTTCTCATTTAGCCTACTATATTTAATATTTTTATTTCATTAAAACTGTTTTTAAATCATAAAAAATAAAATAAAAGTAAAAAAAATCTAATTCTTTTTTAGAAAATTTTCTTTTATCATTTAGGACCTAGGAAAATTAAATTTTTACAATTTCGTTTTTTAAAGAACGGGTTTCGATCCCGTTCTCGTTTTCTTCGCGTTTTTAACTTTAAAAGCTTTCGTTTTTGGTTTAGTTTTCTTTGCTCTTACATTTGAGTCACTTAGGGCTTATTAAAAGTTAAAAAATCATTTTAGGTTTAAATTTTGATTATTTAGTTTTTTTTATGTCGCGCTTTTACGTCCCGTTTACGTTTTTAATTTTGTAATTGCTTTCGTTTTAGTTTAGCTTGCCTTTTACTGCTTTTTCTCGTAGAAATAGAATCCAATCAAATCTTTGATTATTCAAGTATGGTTCACAAACCAAACTCGATTTTCAAATTCGCGGCCTCGTTGGGACATAACGACCCGGGTCCGGTTTTAAACTTTGTGGAAAACGAAGCGAGAAACCGATACTTCCGGATATATATATTTTTATTTGTGAATTTAAACTTATTGCTTTTTGGATTTTAAAAGTGATTTGTTTATTTTCACCTATATTATTATATACATATTAATAACTAAATTGTACTAAATCAATTTTTGGCGCCGCTGTCGGGGAGGTCGTGAGACGATTATCGAGTTAAAGTTTGTTGTGCCTTGAAGACCCTTCCCCGTGAAGTTATTTTCTTGTTATAAAAGAATAAAAATACAAAAATATATTATTTTTTCGATTTTTGTAAATACATTACCAAATAATCTTAAATACTTTTCCTAATGTATTTAAAATCCAACAAAAGATTAAAACTTGCCTTTGTGTCACTTGTGAAGTATGGCTCACCTTTATTAGATTAACAAACTATAAGAGGGGTATAAGGAGGGTTTTTCCGAGGAACTACGACCCGAAAGGAGAAGGATTTTAATAGCTTCACGCTTTCCCGCTCCTCCGCTCCTTTGTGCGTTTTTATTTTAAAGAGCTACCGTGAAGCAAGTTGATTATCGGTTTAAGTTATTCGATCTCGTTTTGTCCTCTAATAAAATATGTTGTTTAAAAAAACCAGAAAAACTAAAAATAATCTTCTTTTTCTTCTTATCTATTTAATTCTTCTTCTTATCCCTCTATTTTTTATGGCGTCATTCGACTATCGTTTAAATCCCCTTTACACGATTAAAGAATGCTCGTCTTGTGGAGCTTTATACACTACAGACTATTGTTGTTCTAAAGGAAGTCTCGTTGACAAGATCGTTCGTGATCCTAATAAAACACCCGACTCATCTCAACGACCCCCTTAGAATTGTGCAAGGAGTGGAAACCCGGTTGATAGTTCGTATTGTCGAGGATGTGCTCTTTTACGAAAGAAATTTAAGGAAGATTTGTTTACATATTGTGTTAAAAATGGAATTTTCCAAGACCTTCAAGATACTTCTGAGTCATCCAATGACAATACCAACGTTTTTAATGCTCCTCAAGAGCCATTCGTTGTCAAACAGGACCCCGGTGAAAATTCCTTGCAAAGTCCTCCACATATTGACCACAATTGTTATTACGAGTGTGGTGATTCGTTAGACGATATCTTTTGTCAACGATGTACTTGCGAGTCTTGTGGGAAAGGTGCTCATTATGGTTATAATTGTCCATCGAAAGTTTTGATTATCTCTAATCCGGAACCATGCAACAATCAAACCGTTGATGAGCTCCCACAAACTTTGCCAAGTTTCGATCCGACATGCTATTCTGGAGATGAAAATTCATTCACTTATGATTCCACTCCAAATTTTGTCAATGATTCTCCTAACGTTTTTAACCCACCTCCACAACCCCAATACGTGCCATACTCTTGTGAGTTATGTGGGAACGATGCCCATCATGGTTACGATTGTCCACCTCAAGTCCCGTTTGTCTACAATCAGGACCCGTGTTTCAATTAAAACTTTGATTATTTTCCACGAACTTCACCGAGTTTTCCACAATAATATCCTTATTGTGAAGATTGTGGGGGTCCTCACGAGACTTTTCAATGTCAACCGATAAATTATTACGAACCTAATCCGTGTTATGATTCTAATTATTTTAGTTTTGACCAATTTCAACCCTCATAATATACCGTCAATCATCCAATCTTCAATGCTTAAAATGAGCTTCTCAATTCTCAAAATAAGATTATGGAGCAAATGACATCCATATGTGATATGGTTGGTCAATATATGCAAAAGAAGGAAGAAGATAAGCGAATTGCGAAAGATCAAGTGGCTAAAGATCGATATTGGAAGATTCCCATTTCACCCATCATTTGCTACGATGATGACGATGACGAGGAAAGTTTCTATTCCCTTAATTAGATATTATTATTTCTGGACTTGCCTCCGTGTGTTGTCAATCACCGTCCGTTTTATCAAACCGAAGACCCGTTGACTCTCTCGATAATAAGAAGGATTGCATCCTCGACACTATTCTAAGCACACGGAATCGGACGAAGTAATAAAGTCTAGTGTCGAGAACCTTGTCCAAATCCCAAGTGAGTCCGAGGGTATTCCCGATAATATGTGTGATGTGCCTTTTCGTGATAATTCTCCGCCTCTTGACATTTCAAAAGATCAATTTGAGGGTTTCTCCGATTCTAACGATGATTCTACTTCGATTGATGACGATTCTTTCTATATTGAAGACATCGAGTAATTTGAAGCAGCACCCTCCCATCTGAGCTCGTCAACTTCTACGTTTAGACATCCCGAAGTTCCAAATACAACGATTAAGCTTTTGCTTTTTCCTTTCTCTCTCGAAGGTGAAGCCCGGACTTGGCTAGATAAAGAACCACCTCGATCGATTCTAACGTGGGATGATCTTGTTTCAAAATTCATAAACCAGTTTTTCCCACCTTCGAAAACAACTTACCTTCGAAATAAAATCACTACTTTCTACCAAAAACCGAATGAAACTTTCAACGAAGCATGGGAACGTTTCAAAGGACTTCTTTGTCAATGTCCTCATCATGGTTTCTCGGAATTACATCAACTTGATACGTTCTACAATTCTTTGAATACCAATGATCAAGATGCTTTAGATTCCGTCGCGGGTGGAAATTTTCTAGATAAGATGCCTCGTGATGGTTTAGCCATTATTGAGAGTAAATCCAAGATTAACCCTAAATGACCCCAAACATACTAAAAATGGCAAAGATATACTTGTTTTTGTGATTTGTGTATGCAGGTACGGATAAGACAAAAATCACAAGATTAACCCTAAATGAGTGTAATAAGCTTATTCTCTTTTCTCTTTTCATATTTTTATTATACACGTTTTCTTTTCTTTTTCTTAACATAAGCCGTAGCTTATTAAGCTTATTCTAGGGCTTATTCTTTAAGCTGGTAGGTAATTAGTATTTTTTTTCACTTGTTCTTTGTTTCATTTAGAATTTTCCCTAAATTTTTCATAATTTTCCATTTAGTATATTATTTTTAATCATTTTTCAAAGGTTTTAATTTTCGAAAAATCATAAAAAAATAGAAAAAAGTTTTATAAAAATTCAAAAAAATAGTTTTTAGTTTTATAAAAAGTACTTTTAGGTTTACATTCAGAAAAATCATTTTCAACATTTTTAGATTTTAATTTTCATTTTTGAGTTTTTAATTTTAATTTTAAAAATAGGATTTTAATTTTAAAAATAGTTAAAAATAGTTTTCTGAGTTTTTATGTTATTTTAGACTTTTCTAAGTTTAAAAATTATTATTCTTAATTTTTAGGACTTAATTTGCTATTTTCTAGGATTTAATTAGATTAATTTAGTTTTAAATTCATCATAAATTCAAAAATAATCATTTTTTTTTCTTTTTCTGAAAATTTTCTTTTTTCCTATTTTAGGTTTAGAAATTTAGTTTACAATTTTAGGAGTTAATTTTAGGAGTTAATTTTAGTGTAATTGCTTATTTGTCGCATTTTATTTGTTACCGTTATTTGTTTAATTGTTTTCGTGAGCTTATTTTAATTGTTGCTTTAATTTTGTAGTCATAAATAACCAAATCAATCTTTTCTCTTCAAACAGTAACCAATATCAAGCGAGGTTTCAATTTCTCAAATCGTGGGAAAACGACCCGGGAAATCATACTTTCCGGTAAACATACGTATATTATATATTATATATATATATATTTTAAAGAGTGAATTTTCATTAGGGAATTTTTTTTAATTGTGTTGGGAATTATTGAAAAAGACCAAGTGTCGTTTCTGCTGTTAGAGATGTTCGTTTCTGCTGATGGCACTAAGTGGTTTCTGCTGGCAGTTCAAGTAGCATTCCTGCTGATTATGTTCCTGCTGGTCATGTTCTCATTTCTGCTGACAGATATCCTTCTGTGATCTTAATTATAGACTGATTATTGTAATTAAAAGGAATTATATTATATTTCTAGAATTATCTCATTAATATAGGAATGAGATATATTAGGAAGAGATTGATGTTTATCTCTTACGCGTTTTTAGGAATCTTGTTGAGCAATTTAGGGTTTCTTCTCTATAAAAGAAACCTTTAGCATTAGGGTTTGGCACCGATTTACAAATTACAGAAACAATTTATTATCAATAGAGAGATCCATAGAGGATCGTTGTTTATACTTGTTCTTCTTTATACTGCATTGTTTAGTTTCCGCCTAAACAATTGTTAGAGTCTCTCACGTATATACTTGTGATTACATAAGTACTATACAACCACGAAGGCTAGAAGATCTATCTAGTTTTAGATCCTAACAAGTGGTATCAGAGCCTGAAGAGAGCCTCTGATAAAGAAGAATCACTCGTTACCACAACAAAACTTTGTTTCTCTAACCGATTAACTATGTCAGAACCCATGCCTTCTATACCTACTCAGTCAACATTCACTTATCCTAACCCTAATCCATCTGCTTCACCTTCGTTTACTCAAGATGATACCTCGGAATCTTTCATACCTGAACCCACACAACCAATACCTACATTCACTCAACCTGCTTTCTCACAACCAAATCAATCTATCTTCTCACAACCTGCTGTTCACTTTCAACAGACTCAACCTACTCAGACCAACCAAACTGGTCAACAGTACCCTAACAATGTCCAGTCACAACAGTTTCAACAGTTCCAAACAGCCTCTATCTCTGCCAACAATGCAAAATTTCCTTATCTGGAGAAGGACAAATATGAGATATGGGCTATGAAGATGGAGTACTGGATACAGAATGCTGATCATAATCTTTGGAGGATTGTTCAGCAAGGGAACAGTCCAAAGAGGTTGGGAAAAGATGCGAAAGGAAATACAATTGTTCATCCTCCTGTCTCTCTTGATGAGCATGTTGCTGTACAAAGGGAGAATAAGGTGAGAAACCTTGTTGCTTCCAGCTCTTACCTAAGAACAATGCCCCGAATTTATCATCATTATGATGATGCGAGGGATATTTGGATGGCAGTTAAGGCTAGGTTTGGTGGGAATGAAGAATCAAAGAAGATGAGGAAGACCATGCTCAAACAGCAGTTTTACAAATTACTATGTACAGAAGAAGAAGGCTATACAAAGGTTATGAAAAGTTTCAGATGATTCTGAGCCAGTGAATCAGTGCAGTCAAGGCCAGACAATGAGGAATCAACCTGAATTTTCTAAAGACAACTTCCCTCTTCGTGTCACAAGTAGCCTTGGGCCATTAAAAACAAGAGGTGGTCTTGAATCAATGAGCTTTGATGACCTGTATAACAAACTAAAGTCACTTGAACTTGATGTTAGAATTGGTCATAGTTATGGTGTGAAAGCTGCTGCTGCTCCCACTCATTCTGCTTTCATCGAAGCTGCCAGCTCTGGCTCAAAGCTTAATTATTCTAATCAACAGAGTATTGTTCCACCAGTTTCTCAGACATCTGGTCGTTCTGACAGCATAATGGAATGTGTTTTGCATTCTTTTGTTGCTGAGAATGAACCAGATCAAGATATGATATATGAATACTTTGACTAGGTTGATCAATTGGAGATGGAAGAATTGGACTTGAAGTGCCAATGGCTATGCTCTCCCTGAGGATTAACAATTGAGAGAAGGCAGGATGAAGATGTACTATAACAATCAGAACCTGCCACAGAATTGACAGAAGGAGGTTAGATGCTACAAATTCATTCATATGGGACATTTGCTAGGGAGGAATGTGAAGACAGTTGATGATAAGGCTAGGTATTCTGCCTTTAAGGTCACAGAAGTTAAAACAGACGAACCAAAAGCTTTGGTCTCAGTTGATTCCATGGTGAATTGGTCGGATCATGCGGCAGAAAACAAGACTGTGAGGTTTTGAGAAAGGTTATATGGGGATGATGGCTGTACTTCCATCTGATAAGGGTGGTGCTGAGATGTTTCTGAGGCTGGCTGCTGATTTGGTATGAAGAGGATTCTCCTAAGTACAAAACTGTCCCCCTTGGCTGTGATTCTAAAATTAATGAACTTAAAATAGTATAATATCTTGATAGATTTATAATGATTGCTACATTAAAGTTCAGGCATATCATAATGCTTTAGAAACCATTAGAATCACAAAAAGATGGTACCATAAAACACAGATTGCATTAGAAGAAAAGATAAGGATTTTATCTGCTAATCTAGAAACACCACAAACACACTGAGTTATACTGAAAAATTACATATCTAGGGCACAAAAAGAAAAGAAAGAATGGGAAGTTTTTAAGTTTGAAGCGACATAGCTAGATTGAAAAGTGGAAGGATCTTCCAAGAACTTGAAAAAGTTTGGATAAATACCTAAGTCTACTGAGAACTAAAATTGGTCTAAGGATATAAAGATACTTTCGGAAAAGACAATGTTTGATTTGTCTACACCTAGTGTCATGTACCCAAAACCTGTTGAGGAGGTTAAACCTCTTACTCAGTTGACAGGCGGGGAGATGCATGCAGTTCCTCCCTCCATCACGGAACTTATATGCCCACCCCATACCAGGTCTGACATAAGGAAACCAGGTAAAGGTTATGGGTCAAAGTCGATAATATAACTCTAAAAACCTCTTCAGAATCCTATGACTTTGTCTCTTGGATAACAGACAAGTCTTTCAGACACAGAGACCTATGCATCTGTGATTCAAGCCTCAAGACCAAGACCAAAGACTTCCCACCTGCTGTTGATATCACGGGGGGGGGGGGGGGGGGGGGGAGACTTTGCCAAGTCTGATGTGAAGACACAAATTCCCACTGCTGGCAGTCCTAGTTTTTCCTGTTTTGGAGAAAGTGTAAAATCTCCTAGGATCTTTTGTAATAAAAGTGAATGAACAATAGGAATGTGTGTAAAAACAATATTTAGCGTTTTAGAAGAAAATGTTATTGTTATGTGGTAGTAAATTGCATTTGTTAAAGATTGTGACTTTTAATAATTATGTTAAGTCTGTCCCCTTGTAATCTAAAGCACATCTGTTCCTTCTGGTAGTAGAAATTCACCAGCATTTGATACTGCTGGTGGATCTGATCCTGCTGCTAATAGAAACAGACCAGCAGTCAATTCTGCTGGTAGACCAAATCCTGCTGGTTGGTCAAAAAGGCCAGCACCTGTGTCTGCTGGTAGACAAGTTTCTGCAGGTTGGCTTAATCCTGCTGCTAGACCATATTTCAGACCATCATCTGGATATTTTAATCATATGTATTGGCCTAACTTTATATGACCCTCATTTAATGAATAAGGCCGAAGGTGTACTGCTGTTAAGAACCTCAGCAGGTTTCCTCTTGGAAGGAATAAAGACATAATTTTGGGTTCCCCCCCTCTCCTTCCCCCCCCCCCCCCCCCCCTCGTCTAAGAGTAATGGTGGATCTCATCAATCCACATGGTTTCACACTTAATGATCCACAAGGCAGGCTCAAGTCAGAACTGGCTTGGGTCTCTCAAGTGTACTAATGTTGTTGTTGTATGATTTGTAGGGTGATCCTAGTACAGATAATGGCATAGTATAGTTGACAGGTGGTTGCTCAAGAAGTATGACAGGAAACAAGGAAAGCTTGATGAGTTTGTGCATGGTCAAGGAGGCATGTATATTTGGAGCGGGAATGGCAGAATATCAGGAAAAAGGCACCAAAAGGGACATCAAAGCTTGACTTTGCAAATGTCCTACTATGATTGAAGAGCTGCACACTTTAAATTGTTCACTGTATCACAAATTGTGTGATAAAAAAACAAAAGTTCTCTTCACAGACACTGACTGTTGGTGGCTTACAGAAGACTTCCAATGTACCTAATGAAATTCAGGTGGTACTCAGAATTTCCTGAAGTGAGATCTCTACACCTTCAGCATCTCAGAACTACACCATAAACAAAATGTTTACTTGTTAAGTAGAAAGCATCCTTGGATGAATCCACCCAAATGACACGAAGGATGCTCATGTAACTTCAAACAATCAACAAGTTAGCTAAGGATGGCTGGTTTGATGGGTTACCCTCTCAAGGTGTTCACCATGAACACAACTGTTGTGCCTCAACAAAGGAAAGCAACATAAGGCAACTTACACCATATTTCTGTTTGAGACTTATTTACTGAACTCTACAAATGGCTGCATATGGACCTTTTTGGCCTACCAATATAAGGGTATAGACCAGAAGTAACGACTCCTTGGTGGTTACTGATGACTTTAGCAGGTTTACTTGGACTTTCTATTGGTACTAAGGGATGAACATTTTTATGTCCCTTAAAGAATTAATTGCCCTTAATAGAAAAACCAGCTAAATAAAAAGGTTAAAGGAATAAGGGTGATAAAGGGACATGAGTTCAAAAATGCAAAACTTATATAACTCTGTGGAGAAAGGAATTAAGAGGGACTAAATATCCCAGAACCCCACAGCAGAAATGGGTTGCTTGAGAGGAAAAATAGGACACATTATAGAGGCTGCTAGAAACCAATTTGGCTGACTCTAAATTACCTACCATGTATTTGGACGAGGCTGTAAGCACGCTTGCTATATGTTTAAACAGGGTGTCTATTACAATCCCCATAATAAAAACACCTTATGAAATTGATATCTGGAAGGATCCTCAATAGGGTCCATCTTAAACCTTTTGGGTGTCAATAACTATCCTTAATACAAGTGACCATTTGGGGGAAATTTAGGCAAAAAGCTGATGAAGGTTATCTTTGTTTAGTGGTTATGCTCTAAATACCAAGGGCCTAATGGTTTATAATTAAACTAACAAGAGGTAGAGGAAACCATGAATCAGATTTTTAGAGATAAACCCAGATGTTCCAGGAAAATGGTCATGATGGTACTTTGACCTTGACTATTTAACTGATTCATTAGGTTATACTCGTTTTAAAACTGACAAACCTCAGGATACACAAGAAACTAACATAACTGCAGGTACACAAGATCATGAATCAGATTCCGAAGTGGATGAGCAAGTTATAGTGGTTTCCTTCATTTCCTCTAACATTTTTGCAGTCCTTCATCACGCCATGGTCCTCGTGATATGAACGCCATCAGATTATGCAGAAGAGCTTGCTAAGCTTCAAAGACAAGAATATGAAGCTAAGGACGCAGCTGCACGATATGGTTATTTTTCTTACAACATCAGCAAAATAACTAAGTCCAGCTGAAGCATGAAATTCGAATCAAGGTGTTTCTGCTGAAGGGATCCTGCTTGGCATTGATTCGCTGGTGTGTATCTCTGGTAGTGCTTCCTGCAGGTATGATGCCTGCTGGTGGTAATCCTGCTGGTAGTTTTCAACCTGCTGGTAGTTATGAACCTGCTGGTCAGGGCAATTCTGCTGTCAGTACATCTGTTTCTGCTGACTTCATTCCTGTACATGCTGCTGAGTCTACACTTCCTCCTGGTCAATCATTGGGCTCAAGTGAAAACACTACACGATTTCCAGTCCCTTCTGATGTGTGCAAGGATCAACTCTCATCTGGCATCTTCACATCTTCCTCTTATGATGATGATCTTGGTGCTACTCTTACAAATTTAGCACCTGTTGTGGAAGTGAATCCAGTTCCTACAAAAAGGTGAACAAAATTCATCCTAGTCACAGATTCATAGAGGATCTTGCTTCTTCTAGTTCTGACAAAAGCAAAGCTAAAAATCCCAAGTTTGTGAAAGTGCGTTTCATTGGAGTATTCAAGATCAACAAAGGACCAATCAGACAGATCCAACTTCATTGTCTGTTGCTTCTTCTTCCTTTCTCAGTTATGAACAACAGTATAACTAAAGCACTTGAGGATCCTGATTGGGTTGCTGCTATGCAAGAAGAGATGCAACAGTTCATCAACCAGAAAGTATGGACACTTGTCCCTTTACCTGCTGGCAAAAATGCAATAGGGACAAAATGGATTTTAAAGAACAAGAGGGATGCCAGAGGAATAGTTGTAAGGAATAAAGCAAGGTTGGTTGCACAGGGACACAGACAAGAGGAGGGCATTGATTATGATGAGGTATTTGCACCAGTGGCCAGAATAGAGGCAATATTTTTCCAACTATTTTTGGCTTTTTGGCTGCTTATATGGGCTTTCCTGGTATATCAGATGGATGCTAAGAGTGCCTTCTCTATGAGAAATTGAAGAAGAAGTGTATGTCACTTAGCCCAAAGGCTTTTGAAGAGCCGTACATTACCAAGCATGTGTACAAAGTGGTTAAAGCTTGTAATGGACTTCATCAAGCACCTAGACCGGTAATCAAGATTGTCTGCTTTTTCTGTTCCACACAAATACAGAAGAAGGTACTATTGACAAGACACTATCAGTAAGAAAGATTCCAGGAATAAACTTTCTGGTACACGGTTTAATGTGATTGACATCATTTTTGGGACAACCAATAAAGCCTGGTGTGAAGACTTTGATGTTGATAAAGAGAATTTGAAATGAGTGATATGGGAAGATAATTTCTTCTAGGTCCTACAGGTGAAACAGTTGCCTGATGGATTTTTATCAGCCAAGACAAGGTATGTGTAAAGACATGCTTACAAAGTTGACAATAGAAATCTGTAAGAACTACAAACCCAACCCCCTATGAAGCTGCTAAGACCAAATTGAAAGATGAAATTGATCCTCCAGTTAATGTACATTTGTACAGATCCATGATTGGTTCACTTATGTATCTCACAGCTTCAAGACCTGACATAATGTTTGCAGTTAGTGCTTGTTCCAGACATCAAGTTACTCCACTGACTTCTCATCTGAATGCAGTCAAGAAGATTTTCAAGTATCTAAAAGGGCAACAAATTAGCTTGTGGTACCCTAAAGATTCTCTTTTTCCAGTTGGAAGCTACAGTGACAGTGATTATGCTGGTTCCCATGGTGATAGGAAATCCACTACAGGTGGATGTCAATTTCTGGGCAGAAGGTTAATTTCATGGCAGTGCAAGAAGCAGACTATTGTGGCTACTTCTTCAACAGAAGCCGAGTATGTTGCGGCTGCTAGCTGTTGTGCACAGGTACTCTGGATTCAGAACCAGTTGCTGGATTATGGATTCAACTTCATGAATACCAAAATCTTCATAGACAACCAGAGCACCATATGCATTGTGAAGAACCCAGTCTTTCATCAGCGGACCAAGCATATTGAGATTAGGCATCACTTTATCCGAGATGCCAATGAGAAGAACTTGATACAGGTGCTGAAGATTCACACCGATGATAATGTGGCTGATTTACTGACCAAGGCATTTGATGGACCAAGATTTGAGTATCTGTGTCCTTAATTGGGAGGTGAATCCCTCTTTCGTGAATTGAGGGGAGGTATAAGCCTAAGGGGAGGCTTGTTGTTGTATACTTGTATATTCTAACCTTCTGCAGGTGGATATGGTGTTTTGTAGGATATTATTTTCTTGTGATTGCAGGTAGTCAATACTGCTGCTAGTTGTACATTCTTCCTGCTGTCAGGTTGGTTTCTGCTGGTAGTACTATGATTCTGCTGGTAGTTATCCTTCCTGCTGGATGCTTTGTTTCTGCTGGTAGCTATGGATTATGCTGATGGTTCCGTGTTCATGCTGGTGGGCATACTTCTGCTGGTGGATTCATTTCTGCTGATAGGGTGTGTGTTCCTGCTGTCTGCATGGTTTCTGCTGTTGGTTGCCTCTTTCTGCTGGCTGCATACATTCATGCTGCTGGAGTTGTTTAATGTGCCAATACATCTATTTATGCTGCTGCACTGGTTTGTGCTGGTAGTATCATGTTCCTGCTGGCTGACTTATTTCTGCTGGTAGTAACCTGTTTCTGCTGTCTCAACTTAGTTTCTGCTGTGCTGTGGGGAGTTTGATATTGCTGGTTGGTTGGTCTCTGCCACCATCACTTAGTTTTCTGCGGTAGTCTCCAATCATGCTGGTGTAACAATGTATCTGCTGCCTGAATAGTTTGTGCTGCTCATATATTAATTCTGCTGCTTGACTTGTTTCTGCTGATTTTGAGAGTGGTTACTGCTGGTTGACGTTATACCTGCTGGTCTTATCAATAAAAGTTGAATAGTTTTCTTTTTAAATCTATATTGCATGATGATTGGCGGTTACCACTTGCCTGAACAGGTGGCGTCCAAGTTGCTTTTCACTTAATTATTTCCACTTCCAAGGTTAAAATTTTTACCAATCAAATTAAAAGGTTATCTTTTATAAGTTGGGGCAAAATTAACCTATTTAATCGCAATCATTTTTACATTCTTTCCCACACATACACCAAAATCATTTGCCTCTGTATCTCTGTATCTTCAACCTAACTCAATCTTCACCAAGGCGCACTCAAGTACAAAGATGATCACAACAAGATGCATATTTGGGAAGGGAAAGAGGCTGCGAGGACTTCACAGATATCCTCAGCTATTTGGACCACTCTCCGTTAAGGTACGCTTTGACTCATGCCCCTCTGGTCGTGTTTGACTCATTAGTCAAACAATTTTGAGCCACAGCTGTTGTTCGCCCAAATGCTGCTGGGTCTCATGACAATTGACGGCCGTGAGGTGGTCGGACTGAGTCTCTCTTAGGATTCATTACAATTTGAGATGCCAATTGCATTTTTTGACTGCCAAATAATGATATTCTTGAGGGTAAGAGGGTTATTGGGTATCCGGACGGATAGGTCACTACTTTTCTTAGATCCATTATTATCTCCTCAATGGCGATTTCAGGTGCACACCATCTATGCATTATCTGAGTCCTAAGTCCTGGAATTGGATCAATTTCTGAGTTCCCATTGCCACAGCCTTATTTGTTGCGACTGGACGGGTATATAATTTCTCTCGATTTATTTTAGAGGGGATGATTGGGAACCTTAAGGCTAAACAGCATAAATTTTTAATGTACCCAAGGTTTTTACAAATGATTGTGGCATTAGAGACAGCTGACCGAACCCCTAGACCAACTTTTGACTTTACTAGGAAAATATTCGCCAATATGAAATTTAAATGGGAGGGTCAGCCAATACCTTTGACTCCCCCATGCTTGCCATTGCTGCTCTGGCTAGAAAGCTGCTGGTATGATGAATGCGGCTACTAAGGATACTGCTGCTGTCCATGAAGTTGCAGGTAAGTGCAGCTGAGGCACCCCTTGTACCTCACTCTACTCCGGTTTCCCCTGTTAGGGAACCCACACCGGAGCAGCAGCCTGTATCCCAGAGACCATCCTCTCCTTCACCTACCATTCCTGAGACAGAATGGGTTGTCCCTACCCCTGTCTCACCTGTTACTGACTGGAGACCATGGCCTTATGTTTCTGTACATTCTCCCATTAGGGATCATACACCTGAGCCTGTGTCTCCACCTACCCCCCCGCTCAGATCCTTTATTCTTTGAGGAGCCCTTAGTTTTGGCCCTGAACCCGAGACCAGCAGGGTATGTGGAGCCTGCTGTTATTAAAGCCAATTCTTTTTGGCTCCACGCCCAGCCCCCATGGTTAGGTTGGACCCTGCCTTGTGGAACCCATTATCTTTGGTCCCCAACCTAGGCCTGAAAACTATCTTGAGCATGAGGACCTTGATAATGTCATTTCCATGGAAGATGACACCACTCATGGTGGATTCCATGAGGAGTCACCTGTTCGGCCCGATGATGCTCCTACACCAACACCGATGATGCTGGTAGGGCAGAGGACCCTGCTCTTCTAACTAGTTTATCTGCAAGCTTGACAGGTGTAGTGGACGTATTGACCCTTGGAAACTGAGATAGGAAAGTCGAAGAAATAATGGGGTGCTATTTTGACTCTTGTTTCCAGATCAAAAGTTGGAGAAAACGGGTTAAAACAGTGAGGGATACACGGTTGGTGGTTATGCTCAGCAGCGGAAGGGATGGGATGTTCAATGATATTGACCTTGATGGATTATCTCGTATGGCATCTACAGCTCTAGGTCATGCTCAACCTGCTGTCCCTTCTGAGGATGTGGAGGAACGAGAAGAGGAGGAGGTTCCTCTAAGGCGTAAGCGGTCTGCTTATCGACGTGCCAGGACAGAGTTTTCCACTCCAGCCTTTGAGCAGTTTCAAGCTACCCTTTCTGCTGGTGTTCTTCCTCACACAGCAGTACCTGCTGGTCCATCTGTTGCTGCTGATAAGGGAAAGGCTCCTATGCCTGATTTGGATATACCTGCTGAGTTTCTTGCAGAGGATGCACAAGCCAGGCAACGCTTAGAAGAAGAACAGGCTAGTGAGCGGTTGGTTCAACGGTTACGGGCTGAGGATTTGGCTCAGGAAGACTTGCAAAATGTTTCTGAAGAGCGCGCAAAGGAATTAGACGATCTCATGATGCGTATGACAGAAACAGACTGGTTGAACTTGATGATGCAAGTTGGCTCTAATCCTGCATTGGCAAAAGAGTTGTTGGGCGCTGATGTAAACGAGGGGAACTTTATTGAGCGCATGACTGCTGTTAAGGAACGGAAGAAAAAAAAAAAAAAAAAAGCGAGCCTTGGCAGATTTACGGTATCGAGCTCTCAAGGGTAAGCCATTGAAGAAATCTGAGGTCACACAGATGATGCGCAACTTGGTTAAAAATCAATGGTGTGCAGCTCATAATGGTACCATCACGATGAAAGACGTCAAGGCTATGAATCAAAAACAGTTGGTTGAAGAGTACGAGTATATCTGTAGACGCCTTGAAAAGGATCGCTTGTTGAGTGCTCAGTACAACCTTTTTCGACCCAAGCCTGCCATTACTGAGCCTCCTTCTAAGAGACAAAGGGTTGAACGTGCTTCTTCACAGCCAGCTAGTGTTCCTGCTGCTACAACTCATACTGCTGATGATCCTGATTCTGCTGGTGGTGGTAGCTCTAATCCTGCTGGTTCAGCTACTCCAATGGCTGGCTCTGCTGCTTCCAATACTGCTGGTGGTACATTTGATGCTACAGGTATTGACTCTACTGTCACCACTACAGCCATGGATTCTGCTGGTTCACGCCGTGAGATTGGAGTTTCACCGTTTGCAGATTCTGCTGCTAGTTCTTCACCGTCAAATGTATCTATTGATCACATACCAATTGATGTTCTGTTTGAATCCACATCAGGGGGTATTCTTGAGTTTTTTTCTTGAAAGTGATGAGGAAGAAAAGATTGGTATGTCACGAGTTGTTGCTGACCCTGACTCGGATGACGAAGTGTTTGCTGAGATTATCTTTCGGGGTAAGTCTATTTCTGGTGATGGGGTTGTGTTTGTGGACAAGCTTCCTGATGATGAGATTGTTGACCCACGGGTTAAGGTTGAAACCATTACTGAATCTGCCGCTTCTCCTCCTCGGTCTCGTCGTAAACATCTTGGGGTGCGAAGTGATGACTTCCTATGGGATAAACCTGTTGAGGACTTTTTCAGTTCTGAGAGTGAGAGTGATGATGACATGGAGAATTATATTCCCCCTCTTCCATATGGTGCATTTAAAGATTGGGAGATTGTGAGTTGTCCGCTTAGTAACAGTTATTATCATGTTTATTATCAAAGAGAACGGTGGCAAATAGCCTTTACCTATTTGCAATATTGCTTATCTCATGTTTATCGTGAGGAATCTCCTTCTTTTGCATCGCCGATGAAAGGTACTTTCGGTAAACCCAAAAGTAGATGTTGGTTTAGAACCTGGAGGGATGTTAATCATTGTTCAGTCACTTCATTCTGATGATGTGAAGACTTTTGGCGTACCCAATATAATGGATTGACGTAGCGGCAGTTGTATCCTAAGAGTTCTGTTCATGTCCTGGATTTGACGAATGGGAAGACTGTGTATATGTTTGTGGACAAGGTCTATCCTATCCGGGCAACAGTTCCACCCTCATATTGTCGGGATGTTGTTGTTGCTGGGAATATCATTCAGACAGTCCAGGCTGGCTTAAGGCAAGCATATGAGTGTCTTGCATCTGCTCCTATGTAAGTTGTTTCTGAGTTACTGTTTGTAGTTACTTCAAATAGTTTCGTTTATTTATTTAAAAAAAATAACATTTAACATCCTTATATTTAGATACATCCCTGTAATAGTATAGTGTTGTAAAGATATAGTGTTGCATAATTTTGGTGTTAGTGCTTGCACTGCACGACAAATGGTTTTCAGCTCACCATGGCTAACAGCCAAGAAAGAGTCTGGCTCATCATTGCAAACGGCTTTGGTGTGTAACTCAAATCCGTTGATAGCGTAAGGGTTAGCTAAAATCCTATGGCCTCACTCACCATGTTCTTGTTTAGAGTGAGCTTTTCTTAAGGGAGACTTTAGGAAAGTTCTTAATTGCTCTTTTGGAATATTATATTCTATATTTTATTTGTGTATAAAAACTACCACATCAACAACCAATCCATTCCCACAATCACGTCAAAACTTCCATGACCTAAAGGTATTAAATTTATGCTAAACAGGGAACTTTCTAGTTCTAGTTTGCAGTCACGAATAATTCTATCCACTTCTACTTTCTTACCATCAGCTACTTCTATCACATAACCAGGATTCACAATACTAGGTCTCACATTAAGTAGGGGCGCAAATTCAGTAGATATGAAACTAAAATCGGCTCCAGAATCAAATAATACGGTAACAAAGTGATCATTCAGAGAGAACGTACCCGTTACAACGTTAGGATCCTGGACCGCCTCCATTGCATTCACATTCACGTTGTAAGCTCTTCCTCTAACTTGGTTTCCATTGCTTCGGTTATTTCGGCTGCCCTCCAAAGCCAATTGATTTCCAGCTTGCCCCGGTGCTCGATTCATCTTGGGACAAGTGTTGCGAAAATGATCTGGACTACCACACTCATAGCACACTCTCGGATTGTTACTCATTCTAACAGCATTCACCGGAGTCACTTGTCTAATTGGTGCCCAACAATTTCTGGCATAATGGCCCGGTTTTTGACAGTTATAACACACATTGCAGGGCCCGTTTACTGGGTGATGCGTATTACACTTGCTACACTTGGGATTTGAGTTTGCGACTTCATTTCTAGGAGGAGCTGTCGCCACAAACCCTGTGCCCACTTTTGCCTTCTTGTTGTCTTTCCACGATCCTCCTGACTTACCAGACTCTTCCACTACTTTCCTCTTGTCATTACCCTTTGTCAAGGTACCACAGCTGACTGCTTCGTTAGTAAGTATTCCAGCCCTCAGTATTGCATTCTAAATAGTAGTTGGTTGGGTTGCTCGAAGCATTCCTCTAATCTCATGAGCCAGTCCAGCTATGTACCTCTTAATACGAGATGACTCAGGTGTAACTAAGTGTGGGAACAACTTGGCCAACTCATGAAACCTATCAGTGTAGGCAGCATGATTAGCTCCCACCATCTTGTGATTCCAGAACTCACTCTCTAATTTCTCCATTTCATTACTTGGACAGAATTCTTCAACCATCAATGCCTTAAGATTGTTCCGTGACATGGCCATTGCACCTCACGTCCTCTTGCTTGGACTTGAGTGTTCCACCAAGTCAAAGCTTTGTTCACCAATGAACTAGCCGCATACCTTACCTTTTGATTCTCAGCACAACCACTATTATCAATCACATTTTCCATCTTCTCGATCCAACGAGTAAGCACTATCGCACCTCCTTTCCCATCATACTCTTTGGGATTACAAGATTGGAATGCCTTGAAAGTGCATCCGTTGTTCCCACCATTTCCATTTCCACCACCACCATTTCCTCCATTAGCATTGTTCACATTGTTTGTCACTTGAGTGACAATCTGAGGAAGAATGGCTTGCAATTGTTGCGCGATAATAGCAGCAATGTCGGGGTTCTCGTTGTTGGGACCGCTTCGCCGGTTTGGAGCCATTTTCTATAAGATATTAAATTTATATACATTAGCCCATATAATAAGAATCATGATCGAATCATACTTCTTAATAACCATATACATACATACAACGCATCAACAATAATCCATGTAATCATACTTGCAAGTCCACCTATGTCGTGGCGCATGTATAATTATGTTGGCCACCATAATTATAGATGCCCCCTTTCACAGTTGTACTCCCTCCTATGAAGACACTTCATAATATAACACACCATATAGCACCTTAAAAAAATGAAACCAACAATTAACACAAGGAATAATCCTAATAATCACTTTTATTATTAATACTCAGAATCCAAACATCGAAAATAACATTCCTAACATGGCTCCAAAAGTCGAAAGAAAGAAAAACAAGCTAAAACATATCAATCACTTTGAATAATATGGGCAATTACGAGACGCACGATCATGATCAGCTTTAGTTGTCTTCTTCCACACAGGTTTACTACTTGCGGTGGACTCAAGGTCCGAGTCTACTTCATTCCTCTCCACTTCTTCCTCATCTTCTATCAACCATCCATTCATGTTACCCTTGAGGTAGTCGATGTGGGGCAAACTTATTCATGGGATTTCCTTGTTGAAGTTGTGGGTGATCCACAAATCCATACAGGTCATGTCTTCTAGGTTGTTCCACCGGCTCTTCTTCAGACATTTCATAATCTTGAAATTTTCCAGGAACTCTGGTGATAGTGCCATCCTTGGCAATTATCTTTGTTTCGATTTCCTTAACCGTTTGTCCATCAACTTCCTTCAAGGTCATCTTCTCTTCGACTCTACACGGCCACATAGCAATAGGAATTCGGATCTTGCGGTTACACCGCTTGGTTTTCTTAATACTTTTACACCCAGTTGCGAAAGCAACTGAATTATGGTACTTTCTACGAATAAGAGGAGACATACTATAATAGATCACAAAACATTCACAAAACATAGACTATATCAGGATACAGATCTCAAAATAACAAAGAAAAACTCAACTTATATATTTAGTATATAGTATAATGTACTTTATGAAACTTAGGGAAAATAAGCATAATAGGTATATACTTACACATAAGCCCTAAATGCATCTATATGAGAGACCCTTAAGCTATAGTCTAGGCTCAACCACCTAGTTCTCTATAACCATAGGCTCTTATACCAATCTGTCACATCCCGCCAAAGCAGAAACACGAGGCGTAACGTCATGGATTTCATCACAACACAATGGTGTCAACAATAAAGAAACACTAAAATGCATAACTAAGTCATAAAGACACAATGTGTCATGACAATATCGAAAACAAAATGAATGACATCTTGTATTAATGAAAAAGGGTTTCACCAATACAAGGACAATACTTCATGAGCCTAATAAAATCAAATAACATTCAACAAAATCCAGGCGATAAACATAAACAAACTCAGGAGCGAACTCCAATGCAATCCTAGCAGTCACTCTAGCCACTTCTCTTAACCTTAATATTCTTACGAAGCTCACCTGAAAATGATGCTTAAAAACGTCAACACAATGGTTGGTGAGAGTCATAGGGTTAAGACACATAACAAAATCTTACAAAACAATTGTTGCGATTAGTAAAACAATCCAAAACAACACACATGACACCACAGCCTACTGGTCTATCATTCCATACTCACAATAGGGTCATGGGTAGCTCACTACCCTCCGATCGGAACACAAAGTCAGTAGGTATTATTTCACTCTCTCTAAATATGATAATTAAGTCATTTTAGAGTGATCTAGTCATGATCTAGAACTAGAGAAAAGTGCAATATGTAGACTCCACTCAGATATGACAAGACATAATCATTACAGTAATTCCTCAAGCGCAATGTTATCTCGTTAAATACTAATTATACTCTCAAGATAAATGCATAAGATAATGAGATGAAGACGTACTCGAGTCACAGCTTCCTCTAATCTACACTACGCGTACGCTCTATAAGTAGCCCTCATACAAGATGTGTCAGAAAATGTCGTACTGTGAAGATGAGAGATGAGTCTAGTCAAGATAAATAACGAGTCTAACTCAACTCTCAGGCTGGTGCGCGCTGTAAGTAGAGATAGTATATCGGACCCTCGACCACATAGATTCATATATACACTCCACTCTTGTCATCTTCACACACATTTTACGCGCTACGTAGAGATTACCTATTATAGATCTACTAATATGATCTCTCTCTGTCCATGTGATTAATCGTGAGCACGCACTACATCTCTCACAACGGTTGGTGAGAGTCATAGGTTTAAGACACGCAAAACAAACCTTTAAATCCAATTATTGTAATAAATAAAACATAACATAGCAGGACATACAACGTACTATCATACAAGCTAACATGCAATCACATCAATCCACATTGAGACGCTACGCTCAATACTCACACAAAACATAACAACAATAAGACGATCACGCTCACTCAGACAACTCACAATAATAAGACGATCACGCTTACTACCAATCAAATCCATAAATGCCATGAGACGATCACGCTCAAGCACAATAAGTCATACCATAAAAGCAAGTAGCACATAACATACAAGTCACGTATAGCCCATGCATCATTTAAATCACCTTATCACAGTAACTAAAACATTTCAAAACCTCTTTGCATCATTTCCATCCCAAATGTAAAAACATTAAAAAGTGGGACTATGAAACTCACCTGATGCTTAGCTTCCCAAAAGAATCCAACAAAAGCTTCACAAATACTTCACGGATAATCTAAACAATTAAGCACACAATAAGCTACCATCAATTAGGCATTCAACCCAATATGATGTAACCTCAACTATGATGGATATCTAAGCTATCTACCATAGTTCTATACTTGATTTAACCCTTTTCCAACTCCTACATATGCCATTTACACTTCAATGCTACACTTTAAATTTTCTGGTTTTGAGCAGAATTTTATACTCACTTACGCGTCCTAAACGTACCACTTAAACACTTCCACAATTCAAACCAAAATTCACCATGCTACATATATGTCCTATGAACCTCTCATAGCTCTCCCAAAGCCATTACCCTTTTACAAATACCCTTTAGAAATTCATTAATCCAAAGTGTCCAGAATTCGTCCAGAATCTGACCCCCTAAAAGTATGACACTAGATGACCACTTTAGACCTCATTATATGCTTAGAAAAAATTCAGGGGTCACACACAATATATAAACTAACTTCCACGTGATTTAGAGCCTCTAACTAGATGTCTAAGTATTTTTAGAAAAATCAAAACCAAAACTGAAATTCGTCACAGTTTTACACACTGATTTTGTAACGACCTTTTGACCCACTTCCCGACCATAAAAACTCACGAGACCAACTTTGCTGGAAAGTAGACTCTCTGAGGTTATCTCCAGTATGTTGTAAATTGTTTATTTGAATTTTTATGAATGAGTTATGACCTCTACAAGACTGACCAAAATTCTGCAGTAAATTAAAACGACTATATCTAAAGATCAAGCCCTAACCGACTAACCCAATCATGAAAACAATCAAACGAATGATCAAACATGATCTATACATCATAAAAAACTCCAGAAAATTTAAAACCCTAATTTATTTTCATGATTAAACCTACTCCATCATACTTAGATTTACAAAGAATTAAAAAAAAGAACTAGAAATTAAACACGGAATTAGAAAATACCTTAAACCCTAAAAAATTTCTTCTTCTTCTTCTTCTTCTTCTCTGGATCGGTCGAACAAATAGAGGTTTAGGGATCCTTTATTTTTTTGTATTTATAGGCTCCTAAAATAATCTTAGATAAAGCCTAATTATAATTTGTTTCCTATTACAATTCTTTTTTTTCTTTTCTTTTTTTTCCTTTTATTCGGCCGACTAGGCCCTTTGTATATTTTTTTTTATTTTTTTTCTAATTATTATTTATATAATTACTTGTATTTCCTTAAATTTTTATAAAAACCTTAACAAATTTGACTATACCTTTTTGCTTAAACGAAATTCACTAGACTTTAAAAAAAAACCTTTTTACTTTTCATTTTCAAACCTAACTTTCCAAAATAGAATTTTTACTTTTTTCGTAACTTACCACTTAAAACAAAACCTATCTTAGATTACTAACACAAAAATACGTATACGTAATAATACTTACACATTTAACACGGAAACGCTCAAATCTCAATAATCATTTCCTTGTCACTCAAAAGTGAACGAAATGAACTTAACCAATTTCACCACTATTCCAATCTCATTGAGATGATCACACTCAGTGGATTGATTACCAATACCTCACATAACCCACATAAACTCATATAAACACACAGAATCACATACACCATATATTGCAACAGGCACATAAGTCAATACTAACGGTTTAACTAACCTGCTCAAATTATGGTTGTCAACAGTCAACACATTCTCTAGTATTACCTGCAGCTAAGGTTGTGGGGGTGGTTGCTTTAGGTGCTTATTTAGGTGCTGTAGGGGGACGAATCTGGGTAGGTGGGGTGTAACGACTAGTGAAACGACTATTGGAACCCTTACTCTTTGCCTTAATATGTTTTTCAACCTTTAAAGCTAACTTACAAACATCCGTATAGGTCCAATAAGGTTGAAGACTTACAATATCAGCAATCTCAGGCTTAAGGACTCCCAAAAAACCAGCATAAAACTGCTCTTCTTCTTCAACTACATCACACCTCATCTGAAGAATATCGAACTCATTGATAACCTCTTCCATAGTCATGTTCTGTTAGGACAGATTATGATAGTCAAGAAAAGCCTCTTGACGATGATTTTCTGGTAGAAACTTAGCCTTTCATCATTTCTTCATCTTACCCAAGTCTCATCCTTTCGATTTCCCTTCAATTCGTCACCTCTTATTAACATGATCCCACCATATTGAAGCAGGTTGTCGAAGCTTGATGGCCACGAGTTTCACTTTCAGCTTGTCAGGGATATCCCGCACATCAACCACACGTTCAACCGTACTCAACCAGTCAATAAAATCATTCAGATGAACCTTACCTGTAAACTCAGGGATCTCAATCTTCAATCCCAAACTGCGAATAGGACATCTGCGATATCTATCGTCTGCGATCTACAACATGACATTGGACGAGGTTGATAAAGATATGTAACAGACCTATCGTTTTTCTTCCGCCAAAAGGATTGACATCCACTGGCTTATCGTCCCAGACGTTGGGCTCAGTTTTTGCCTCTTCTGCCGGCGAGTCCGGGTGTAATTGCTGGAGCTTGAGTTTTTGGATCCGCTGCTGCAGCCTTTCAATCGTCTCTACATCACGAGGATCACGAGCAGGAGGTGTTGGTTCCGCCTCAGCTTTCTTTCTGCCATGGGTGTACATGATCACCTAAAGGATTTGATGCCAAATAATGCAGATCAAATATAAAAACAAGCCACACAAACACAAGAACTAATCCAAAATTCTCAAGTCAGAAATTCTCTTATTTAATAAATCGGTAGGTTTCTCAAAAGCTGCCTGAGACAACCCTAAAATCGTCCTTATAAAGGAGGATAAGTTCTGAATAAAAAGGAAACAAAATCTCATACAAAATATAATTAATTCTGTCCAAAATAAAGCCTAAAAATAGAAAAACGCGATTTTGAGGGCCTAAACGACCCCGAAAGGCCTAAAACTGAGAGGGCTCACGACGAAGCTGTGAGTCTTGACTGTTGGGCCTAAAACTTATACCAAATGATGTGGATCGTTAACGGCCGAACAACATACGAATTAAAAGAACAATTGGATCGATAGAACTCAATCAAAGCAAAAGCTTTTATTATTATCAAAACTCAAAACCATATATGTAGAAACTACATTCTCGCAACTGCCCCCATCTATAATCATATCACAAATTTTCCCCTTGGAAGTACACTTGGTTCTAAAAATGTTATTACGAAGCCACGAAGCATCATCAACAGATTTTGAAACAGCTACATTTAGGACTCTCTGAATAAACAACGCCTCTCCATGATTAGGATATACCAATTCATCACCTAGTTTATCTACTTTAGGTTCTGCCTTGGTATCTTAAATCGGGTCTGCGTCATCAGTTACGAAGGCCAGTGTTTTCCGGTTCGGGCAGTCACGTGCATAATGCCTAAGCCCACTACACTTGTAACAATGACGGGCATTGTCAACACGTTCTCTAGTATTACCTGCAGCCGAGGTTGTGGGGTGGTGTCTTTAGGTGCTTGATTTAGGTGCTGTAGGGGGAGCGGGTCTGGTAGGTGGGGTGTAAAACTATTGTAACCTTACTTTTTTCCTTAATCTGGTTTTTTTTTTATTTTTTTTTTTTTGTTTTTCAACCTTTAAAGCTAACTTACAAACATCCGTATAGGTCCAATAAGGTTGAAGACTTACAATATCAGCAATCTCAGGCTTAAGGACTCCCAAAAACCGTGCGACAACCTGCTCTTCTTCTTCAACTACATCACACCTCATACGAAGCTTATCGAACTTATTGATAACCTCTTCCATAGTCATGTTCTGTTAGGACAGATTATGATAGTCAAGAAAAGCCTCTTGACGATGATTTTCTGGTAGAAACTTAGCCGTCATCAGTTTCTTCATCTTTTCCCAAGTCTCAACCTTCGATTTTCCTTTAATTCGTCGCCTCTTATTAACATGATCTCACCATAACGAAGCATGTTGTCAAAGCTTGATGGCCACGAGTTTCACTTTTAGCTTGTCAGGGATATCCCACACATCAAACACCCGTTCAACCATACTCAACCAGTCAATAAAATCATCCGGATGAACCTTACCTGTAAACTCAAGGATCTCAATCTTCAATCCCAGACTGTGAATAAGATCATCGCGATATCTATCATTGCGATCTACAACATGATCATTACGACGAGGTTGATAAAGACAATTGACATACCTATGTTTTCTTCTGCCAAAAGGATTAACGTCTACTTGCTCATCGTCCAGACGTTGGGCTCAGTTTCCGCCTCTTCTGCCGGCGAGTCCGGCTGTAATTGCTGGAGCTCGAGTTCTTGGATCCGCTGCTGCAGCCTTTCAATCGTCTCTACATCACGAGGATCACGAGCAGGAGGTGCTGGTTCCGCCTCAGCTTTCTTTCTACCACGGGTGTACATGATCACCTAAAGGCTCTGATGCCAAATAATGCAGATCGAATATAAAAACAAGCCACACAAACACAAGAACTAATCCAAAATTCTCAAGACGAGAAATTCTCTTATTTAATAAATCATAGGTTTCTCAAAAGCTGCCTAGAGACAACCCTAAAATCGTCCTTATAAAGGAGGATAAGTTCTAAATAAAAAGGAAACAAAATCTCATACAAAACATAATTGATTTTGTCCAAAATAAAGCCTAAAAATAGGACCACGTGTGTGTGCGATTTGGTGGGCCTAAACGACCCCGAACGGCTAAAAACTAAAGAGGTCTTATGATGAAGCAATTAGTCTGACTGTTGGGATATCCTGAGTTACATGCGAATTTTTAGCGCAATCCCTACAGAAATTTGTTTGCAGCAGCAAAAATAGCCCAAGCGAATTTGCCACGTTGACTCCTCGATGATCGTATCTGTCATCATCCCCCGTGTTAGTGAAAAGACATATATTCGTATTGCTTGAATTTATGACCCCGAGTCTAAGCAAACAAAAGTGAAAACTAAGCTATTCATTTGCTAATCAAGAAAGAAAAGTGATAGCTAGTTATAGAAGGAAAGCTCACGTAGGTAAGATGTGACTCCGATTCAAGCTAGAAGACTCGTTAAATTAATAAAAGCACTTTGTTGTGAGGCAACAATCTTTTATTTTATGCTTTTAGGTGTGTCATGTGTTTTATATTCTTTATTGGCTTGTTCTTATATGTTTGATTAAATATGGTGATCATGCTTTGGTTTTGTCTTTAACTCATCTTAATAGCAAACAAATGAAATTTTGCATAATAAGTGTAGGAAGAATATCTGGTATCTAAGAACGCAAAATTTCAAACATATAAAATAGGGTAAATTTACACCGTCATTCCTATTGTTAGTGCCCGATTGCGGATTCAGATACCTAGATAACTGGGTCGAAGTCGTTAGTCCTTTTTGACCATTGTTATGTTAACCCTTTGTTTGTCCATCGACTCCTCAGTTATAACGTAACATGTGTTAGTTTGACTTTTCAATGATGGGCAATTTAGTAATTTCTATTTTTTTTCGTTTTTTCATCATTGGTCCCTGACTCAAAAATTCCAACGGGTGATTTAGTGTGGTTTTTATAATGTCGTATATCAATCTAGTTGTCACATTGGTCCAGAGGTAATTTTTATGTTTTTCACATTTAGTTTCATTCTATGTTGAGGATTTTGCTACTTTATTAAGCGAGTGTGTAGTACCTCGTTTACTGGTGTTTACAGTTGCTTTCTAGCGGGGCTCACAGAAGTGCTACAGTAATGACTTTTTAATCAAAAAATAAATTTTTAATACACCTCATTCTCTCACTAATGAGCTTTTTAATCAGTTTGTTTCAGTCTTTATATCAAAAAAATATAGTAAAATTATTTTAACAATATTTTAATCGAAAGTGGGTTTTATGATTAGTTTTAAAATCCAAATGTTGATGTTAGTTGTGTGTGCTACCGAAGGATAGTTGCATGTACATCGTTATCTTGGCATAGATTGTCGAGGTTTAGTGGTGTTTACATGGGTTTTGTAATATGGTTTATTACAATAATAATATAGAATCTTTCCACAAAATAGCAATATAAAGAAGAAAATCCCAACTTACATAGGACTAAAAGATACAAATAAAAAGAATGTGACCTTGAGTTAAGGTCTTAAACATTTCAAGTAACATATCCATTTAGTGCTTATATAGCATCACAACTATAAATTGCCCAAATCTAACACATTTTCTTAACTCATAAATTATTTCTATCATAAGTGGATATAAGATCTAAACTCAAACCTCCTAACCGATCACCTTCGGTAGAGATTATATCGGTCTTGTGTGGAGGCCACTTGCCCTTCCCCAAAGACGAAGGTTCTTAGGAATTGGAAATTCATGTTTAACTGACCCTGAGTTGGTGTAAACACGCAAATAAAATTGTTGACCAGAATATTACCGAGCCCAAAATTCTGCTCATAAGTTTCACATTGTCGAGTGAACATGTAAAGAGCAGACCCATGATTTTGGGTATACCCCAATAATTAAAAGAAGACAATCTTAAATAATAATAGCATAACCTGGTTTATAAATGTCAAGTTAATTTTTGGTAATTTTTGTCAATGAGAAAAACAAAAGGGTTGTGCGTATTAGGAAAAAAATAGCGTAGATTAGTACCTGAATGGTGCTTCGTGCAACACCGTCACAAAAATTGTAAACCTTCCTGCTAGATTCCCTTCATACTCCTACATCCATTCTGTTTATTAAGCAAATGATTAGTACTACACTTAATCTTTTGTGAAAATAACAGCGTTAATTTGATAAAGACTAGATGGTTAAAACTGACGACACATCATCATTTTTGACCCCTTGCCAAACCAATTTTTATTTGAAAATTTGATAAAAAATCTTTAGGAGATCAACCCAAATCAAATGAGCTAAAGCTGATGTTTTTCGTGCTTACCCCACAACGAAGAACTGGTAGCCATCAAGGTGATAACTCTGTGACTCGTGACTTGAAAATACTTATGTTTCCCATAAAAACTAGAACTTGTGACTTGACACAGTTGAAAAAGATCCATAGATCTGCAGATCGGTTGATTCATTTGATGTTCCTAGTCTGATTCTTGAGTGGGAATTCCTTAGAGGGGTGAGGTTCGGTGGTGGTGACGTTTGGTGGTGGTGGTGTTTCTATGGTGGTGGTGGTGGAGGGGTTTGTTGGTGGTGGAGATGGTGCTAGATGAGATTTGAAAGAATGAGTAATAAGATAATGGTGTTTAAGATATAATGTTATAACAAAGGACCAATAGTGCGACATACTTTTTATGCGAAATTAAAATAATATCCATCACTAACGAAGTGACTTAACAACCATTCATCCCTTGGGACCAAACACGCACCAAAATAACCACTTTTGGGACCATTTCCACCGATTTTCTAAACGGGGGACTGAATCCGCAAACAGGGTGGAGTTTGGGGACCAACAATGTAATTTACCCTATAAAATAAAAAACTTTAGATTAATTCGCATTTTATGTTTTGTTTGTTTGTTTTGAGTCATATGTTTGTACTAACCGTTTTTGTGGCCTATGCATTAATTTTTTTCAAGGAAATCATTATGTTAAAATATATCATCTTCTCCCTGGTAAAATTATTCAGGGACTAATTGTGACATTTTGTATTTTCAGTTTTAGCTGAAAGAATTTCTGGTTCTATACGGGGGGGCAATGTGTTTGAAAGTTAAAGGCTAATTGTTGAGTCCTTCAAGTCAAAATTCGTGCTGGTCAAGACTATTTAAGCTGGAATTTCTCCAGTTTGACTCACTTTTGATATAATATATCTCTTTCTAAAATTATCCTCTCTCTCACTTGTTCATTGTAAACCCTAATTGAGATCATCTTGATCTTGTTATGTTACATTTGTAATAGAACTATAATAAATCTAGATTATAGATCCATACCAGATTAGCGGTGGTGGATAAATTTGATTCTTTGATTGATTGAGATCTGATTATTGTTACTGTTTTGTTATTCAAATTAAGATTTGTTTTAATAAACTATTAGTTTTATAATTTCTTCATGGCATCAGAGCCAGGTTGCTCTGAAATCGTTTTATAAAAAAATTAGGGTTTAATAAATTAGGGGTTTTTCAAAATTAATCAATCAGTTTTCAATTAAAATCAGGATTTTTTGAGTTTGATCTGTTGTTTAATTAACACAGATAATTGTTGTTATTTGATATAAACCCTAATTTTGAGAAATTAAGGGTTTCATGACTTAATTTTGCTATTCTGCTCTTTTGGTGATCGTTGTGGTTAATTGAGAATAATACCATTGATTGAATGAAAGTTCAGGGTAATTTTCTCCAATCTAAGGAAATTAGGTTTGGAGGATCTTGGATGATTTGGGTGTGTTGTTGCTTGGTTTAATCTGATATACCCTGCTTGACAAAGTGAATCAAGAGGATATCCGTTTGGTTGCAATACTGCTGTATTTCATCTAAAAAGCTCAGTAGCACCCTACTCTCTCTTTTTAGCTGTTAATTTAAGTATGTACTGCCTTTGATCTTGCCACCTGAGTGGTGTAAAACCAAGGAACATTCTTTTATTCTTCTTATTGTTTAATTGTTTGTTTTTGTGTGCAATATGTCTACTCCTAATTCTGTGCATAATACTCCTGTTAATTCTGAACATGGAGATGATTATGTAGAGGATCCTGATCCAATTACTAGGGTAAGTAAGTTGGATGTTAGTGATCTTTTACATCTTCATCCTAATGACTCTTCTGCTTTAAGTGTGGTTTAATAAAACTAAAAGGAACTGAGAATTATCAAGTATGGTCTTGTGCTATGCTTTTGGCTTTAGAAGGGAAAAATAAAACTGGTTTTATTGATGGGTCTTGTAAAAGATCTAACACATATAAGGTTCTTGGTAGACAATGGGACAGGGTGAATGCAGTTGTTTTGGGATGGATATTAAACTCAATTTCTGAGGAACTTTTCTTGGGTCAAATTTTCTCAAAAAGAGATAGACATGTTTGGGAAGAACTTAAAGAAACTTATGATAATGTAGATGGGTCAATAATCTTTGGTTTACATCATCAAATCTATACTTTAAAGCAGAATGGTTCATCTATTGCTAATTATTATCATAAGTTGAATGCTTTGTGGAAACAATTTGATGCTATGATTGATTTGCCTAAGTGTGTTTGCAATGCTTCTAAGGGTTTTAAGAAACATAACCAGTTAATGAAACTTATGCAATTCTTAATGGGTCTTGATGATTCTTACATGCAAATTAGAAGTTCTATTCTCTCTAGAGAAGTCTTACCTGATGTCAGAAGTGCTTATGCTACTATTTCTAGTGAGGAGTCTCACAGAGTTGCTTCTAGTAGTGTTTCTGGTTCCTCTCAGAGGAGTCAGACTTCTGCTTTTGTTTCTAATGTGCCTAACAGAAGTAATTTTCAAAAAATAATCAGAATTTTAATACTAGACCCAGGCCAAATAACATGAATAATAATAAGCAAAGTGGGGGGTTCTGGTCTTGTTTATGAGAACTGTGGTTTTAATGGTCATACTATTGATAGATGTTTTAAAGACATTGGGTATCCTGCTGATTTTGGAAAAAAGAAATTTGGTGGTCAAAATCAGAAAAATAAAGGTGTATCTAATAATAACTCTGTTGGTTCTGAGTTCCATCTTATGGATTTTCAGATGAAGCAAATAGCTACACTCTATCTCCGATTGAGAAGACAATAAAATTGGAAAGAATGTACAGGCCAATATGACAGGTACTTATTTGAATCAAAGCTTTATTTTTCATAAAAATTTCAATAAGTTTTTCTGTTAGACCTAGTTTTATGTGAAGTGATGGTCATTAAGACTCCCGAACCTTATATTAGTCTAGTATATGTTTTTGGGAATTCTATACGCTAATTGGGCCTATTACGGGCTTTAAAGCCATTAGATATCAAGCCCTTCCATAGAACCCACTTAAACCCAAGTCTTGCCATAAGTACATTACTAAATAAAGCCACTCCTCAAGTGGAGAGGGTGTTCTCACATAACTTTCAATTAATGTGTAGCCATTACTTTTGTTTATTTCTCTCTCTTAAAATCAACCTCTCTCTTTTAGTTTTTCTATTTGTGATTTTCGTGTATGTGTATGTGATTTGATAAGGTTAACATGTGGTATCAAGAGCCAAGGTTACTAGTAGTTAGTGGTTTGTGTGCTTATTCAATCTATATTCTAAGCTATTACGTCCTTGTATCATCATTTATAAGTCACGACTTATCTCTAGTTATGTGTCTTGAGTTCTTAATCATGTATAATAATTAGATACCTACTTATGGATGCTTAAACACACTAATTATTGAATCAAACATATTAGATGGTTTTCCATTTTTTGTTTGTTGTCTGTTCGCAAATTTTGGTTCAAAACAAGGTGGAGAAAAAAATACAAATCTCAAGATGTTTGTTGTTGTTTTGAATTGTCATAGTGTACCTTTCTTTATGTTTAACCTAGTTGTAACTTATTTCTAGCTTAAACGAATCACAATTAAGCTTCTTCAGTTCGGTTAAGCTTATTTGTCTAAGTGTGTTCATTGTGGCGGTTTGGTTGGATCATGAACATTGATTTGTTTGATTGTTACCCTTGGTAGAGGTTTGAATAGAATAGTACAATTAGGCTTGTCTTGTAGTCCAATTCGTGCAAAAGAACAAGAATTGTACTCGTTTTTTGTTTGTTTGTCGTTAGTTTGCTAAAGAACAAATCTAGTACTTCAAATGGTCCAAATCTTGAAAGTGACACGATAGGTAGCGGTTTGGCTAGCTTCAAGTGGCGGTTTGCTATTTGTTATTTTTATTATTAGGTAGCAATTTTCTATTTCAAGTGGCGGTTTAGGACAGGTTCTAACAGAGGTTTGATTATTTCTTGGTCTCCCCTAAACAAAACTCTGTCCAAATTTTGATATGGCAGTGGTTTGGCCAAGCTATAAGTGGCGGTTTGTTAAGACAGTCAAGGCAGCGGTTTACCGAGTAATATTGGCAGCGGTTTAAGGTTGACAGCGGTTTAGTATTTAAAACTAAGCAAAGGTTTGCCATCTTTATAGCTAGCGGTTTGTATAAAGTAAGGTAGTCGGTCGTGATTCACTCATTAGCTACGAGTTTTGTTCACTTAATTAGCCACTGTTAGTTCATTGTTGCCTAGCGATTTGGTGAAAAACCTTTGCAGTGGTTTGCCTGTATTCATTGCCAGCGGTTTGATAACCTGTGGCAGCGGTTTGATATAAAAATAACTTGAACCGAAAATCATTTCTATACAACCATTTTCGGTGATCTAATTTCGGTAAAGCCCATTTTCGGTGAACAAGTTTTGGACAAATTTAGACTTGGACCTTAAAAGAAAACTAATTTACCATAACAAACCAAGAACCCAAATCAAGGACAAGTTTTTAAAAGACAATTAGCTTTACAACAAACAAACCTTAACAACAAACAATCATCATTTCACGGTTTCTTCTTGACTTTGTAAAATCCCATGAAAGTTTAATCTTGTCTTGGTTTAAGTTATAGATTTGTAAAATTCCCTGAAAACCCAAGGACTTTAATCATAAGCAAATCATAATCACTAAAACGATCATATCTTATCATTTCACATCACTCTTGCAATGTTAACTCAACAAGACATTTATGCAGCCGGTTCTGAAAACCGTCCTCCTATGCTTAACAAAGAGAACTATGTTCCATGGTCGTCTCGTCTTCTTCATTATGCTAAGAGCAGACCTAATGGAAAGTTAATCTACAATTCCATTATAAATGGTCCATATGTCAGACGAATGAATCCTGAACCAAGTGATGCAGCACGTACAGTTCCTGTTCCTGAAACGTTTCATGAACAAACTGACGATGAACTCACGGAAGCATAAATTAAACAGATGGAAGCTGATGATTAAGAACTTCAGACCATTCTTCTCGGCCTTCCCAAAGACATCTATGCTGCAGAGGTTGATAGGCTGTGAAACTGCTTAGGAAAATTAGTTTACGCGTTCATCAAAAGATGAAAGGTCTGACAATGGAATTCCTGAGAAGAAGGCTAAGTTGTTTAATGAATGAGAAAGGTTTACTTCTACTGATGGGGAATCGATTAAGTCTTACTATCATTATTTCTCAAAGTTGAAGAATGATTTCAAGAGAAACAAACACTTTCCAGAAAAGACTGGCAGTAATCTCAAGTTCCTAAACAACTTACAACCAGAATGGAGTCAACATGTTACAATTGTTCATCAAACAAAGGACTTGCATACAGCAGATTACCCCCCCCGTCCCAAGTTGTACAATTTCTAGAAGTACAAATAAAAAAGAGGTAGATGAACTAAGATCCACTCTCCGGCCCCCCCCCCCCCCCCTCCCCCCCCCCCCAGCTGAACGACTTGCAAAAACACAAGATCCTTTAGCACTCATGGCAAATTCCAACAATCCCTTCAATTATCCAGTGTTTTACCCAGATCTACCATCATCAAGTACCTACATACAACAACCACTACCCAACAACAACTATAACCCACAACCATCATTCAACCAGAACTACATGTAACAACCTATGCCAAATCCTAAAGACATTATAGACCCCACAACTATAATGAACATGGCACTTGTTCTAATGGCCAAGGCATTCAAACTAAACTACTCTACGCCAACCAATAACAACCAGAGAATTTCATTCAACCCTCGAAATAGTCAGATTGCTAAGCCGGGTATGAATTTAGGTCAAGATAATCAAATGAAGATGGTTGGAGGAAATGGGGGGAATTAGTTTAGACAGTATGCTGGGCAGAATGTAGGGAATCAGGTTGTTTAGAATGCAGTTCAGAATCCGGGTGTTCAGAATGTTAGAAATCAGAATGGGGTAATTGTTGTTCCGGATATAGCTAATCAGAATGGGAATGGTAAAGTTGTAGCAGCACGGGCTGAGGGTAATGTAAATGGGAATAATGGTAATCAGATAAGGTGTTACAACTGTAGAGGATTGGGTCATCTTGCTAGAAACTGCATAGTCAGACCAAGGAGAAGGGATGTAACTTATTTCAGACTCAGTTACTGATTGCTCAAAAGGAAGAAGCAGGAATCCAACTACAAGCTAAAGAGTTTGATTTGATGGATGCTGCAGCGGATCTTGATGAGATTGAGGAAGTCAATGTAAACTGCATTTTGATGGCTAATTTGCAGCAAGCATAGACATCGGGCACTCAGAGTGACAAAGCTCCTGTCTATGACTCAAATGGATCAGTTGAGGTACAACTTCATGATAATTTCTATAATGATGAGATATTTAATACGTTTACTCAAGAGGAGCATTATACTGAGCTACTCAAGCCTATTCTAGAACCACACCAAGTACAACATAATGATAGTAATGTTACTTCTGCGGTTTCTAGTATGGAACAAGGTGGGGGAACAGTAGAACATAATCCTAAAAATGTTGAGGAAACACGTATGTTATATGATTCATTATATAATAATTTAGCAATTGGAGTTGAGAAAGTCAACTCGGTCAATCGCAAGTTGAGAGAAACTAATGCTGATTTGACCGCTGAGCTTGCTAGATATAAAAATCAAGAAAAGTGTTTTGAAATTAGTCAAGAAAAATATGACAAACTTGAAAGGTGTTATCAACGTCCTGTTTATCAAGAGCAATGTCTTACTAAAAAAGATAAATGCACTTCACTTAAGTGTTTAGGGAACAAATAACGGCTTTGATGAGTGAAATGTCAAACTTAAATAAACACTTCAAAGAAAAGTTAACCGTTTCTTCTCTCAAAAGAAAATTAAAAGGTTGAAGTCTGATTTCAAAATATGCAAAGACGAGCTTCTTGATAAACAAATTCAACTTGAGAATAAGATAAAGGAATTAGATAATATTTTGGTTAAAATGGGTCAATCGATTCAAACGATGCACATGCTTTCATCTAAGCCAGCTCGTTTTACCACACCAAACATAAAATGGCTTTGGGTTATCAAAATTCTTTTTATCTCAAGCAAGCTTAGCAGAAACAACAGAGTTTGTATAATGGCAAAGTTCTATTAGAAAAACATGATCCTCTTATTATGCATGATTCGGAGGAGACACTAGAACTTGCTCTAGAGAGTCGCTTAAAAATGAAACAATTAAACAAAGAAATAAAATCAGCAAATTATACAAAGATTAATCATCTTTCGGGAGTTTTTGTTTCTCAAATGGCCAAGTCACGGGAAGAGTTGTATTTTTCAAATACTTTTAAATACTTTCAAAATGACCAATGTTTCTAAATCAATTTCAATACTAAATGAAGAGTTTTCGGATGATACTACACCAAGTGTTGCACCAAAATTTCTAAATGAGGTAAAAAGCACCATTGTGACTCTTCAACGTGTTGTCAAACAAAAAATGACTTTAGATATACATAATTGGTCGTCTTTTGTTCACCAAGAGATTCATAAAATTGTAAAAGATGAAATTTTCCCTATCGTTAACCAAGTTGATGCTAGAGTGCAAAATTTCGAAATACAATTTTTGAAAGAAGCAGCCAAATTTGTTCGAGACTTCCAATCTCTAGCAAAAGAAGCTGATGAATCTCTTTCTAAGCACAAGGCATTAGAATTGGAAATCGAGCGTCTCTTGAGAGCAGTTATCAATCAAGATATTATGTCTTTTGTGCAAAATAATTTTGTTGTAGATACATCAAATCTCCAAACTGAGCTTGAACGTACGAAAGAACGTTTTGAAAATTGTATCATTAAAAAAGAGAATGAGTATGCTAAACTTTGGAATGATTGGTACAAAAAATGTAAAGAATACAAATATGACAAAATTTCGCACAATAAAGCTTATAATGACAAGCAACAAAAGATCGAACAGTTGCAAGCTCAGTTGGGAGATCAAAAGGGTAAAAGTAAGGATACTCAGTGTGTATCAGATACCCTTGATCCTTTGCCTCAGAAACTTGAAAATGATAACGTAGAACTAGAGATTCAGGTTTGAAATAATGAAAATGAAAATGCTCATCTTAAGACTGCATACAAGAACCTATTTGACTCTATCAATGTGACACGGGCTCAAACCAAATTAATAATTGACTCTTTGCAGAACAAATTACATGACACAAATTATGAAAATGCTAAGATAAGAGCCCAGTTATTCGATAAGGTTTCTGAACAAAAGGACACCACCAAAGGTACGAGTACGAATACTAAATTTGCAAATCAATCAACCGAGAGGAAACCGTTTTTGCAATCTTTAAGAAACACGTTTGTTGTAAGACAACCAAATGCATTTCAATCTGAACGTCCAAATTTTTCAAAAACTCGGGTTCCTTAAAAGGTCGATATGACGAATGATTTGTCAAATCCAGTCACTTCAAACTCGGTACCTACCACCAAAGAATCAAAGGTTGTAGAAAATTATAAAGTGATTGCCCCTGGAATGTTTAGGATTAATCCTTTTAAGAACTCTAGGGAAGAAAAGTCTGTGCCTAACAAACCTATTAAAGCAAGCGTTAGGACAAATCTAAACACTGGTTCACAACCTCATGTCATCACTAAGAAAGTTGTTAATTTTGACTCAAATGGTTTCTCTTCTACAGGAGTAGACATCACTACTAAGACCAAAAGGCCAAAGTCAAGAAGCAATACAAAGAATGATAGGGTCCCTTCTGCGTCTAAGAGTAGTAGCATTAAGAATAAAGAAGTTAAAGTAGAAGAACAACCTAGGAATTTACTGCTTTCTAAGAATAAGAAACATATGTCATATGAATGTAATAACGTTAAGCTTGTTATTCGGAATGATAAATGTGAAATTGTTTGTGCTATGTGTAAGCAATGTTTAATTACTGCAAATCATGATGTTTGTATGCTTAATTATGTGAATGGCATGAATTCTCATGGTAAGAAACAAAAGGCAAACGTTTCTAATATTGCAAATAAAACGAAACATATGCCACAGGTCAAGAAACCTAAGAAGGTAGGGTTCTCTGAAAGACTTGCTTCACCTAAGCCTAGTAAACCTAGAATGTGTCTTAGGTGGTCACCCACTGGAAAGATGTTTGACATTAAATGAAATTTAATTGCATCTAGTGAATCTAATGGTGAGAATGCATGTACGTCTAACCCTCAGGAACCTACAATCAAATATGTTTATGGTGCGTCGACTCGGGTTGTTCCAAGCATATGACCGGGAATCTAAAGCTTCTCATCAATTTCATCTGAAAGTTTTTGGGAACCGTTCGCTTTGGAAATGATCATGTTGCTGCAATTTTGGGTTTCAGTGATCTTCAATGGGGATATATTTTAATCACCAGTGTTTATTTAATTGAGGGCTTGGGGCACAACCTGTTCTTGGTTGAGCAGTTTTTTGATTCACATCTAGAGGTCGCTTTTAGAAGAAATACATGTTTCGTCAGAAATCTCAAAGGAGTTGATTTGTTAAAAGGAAATCGCACAATAAACCTTTACACCATCAATCTCCATGATATGGCCTTTTCATCTCTAATTTGCCTTATGGCTCAGGCCACGTCTACCAAGTCATGGTTATGGTATCAACGGTTATCCCACCTCAACTTTGACACCATAAATGATCTTGCCAGAAACGATCTTGCCAGAATATCTTTGTCCCTCATGTGAGTAAGGAAAAAGCAAAAGGGCATCTCACCCACCCAAACCTGTTCTAAATTCTAAGCAAAGGTTACACCTTATTCATATGGATTTGTGTGGTCCAATAAGAATAGCAAGCATAAATGGAAAGCCGTATGTTCTGGTGATTGTGGACGACTACTCTCGTTACACTTGGGTAATCTTTCTCAGATCAAAATATGAAGCACCAGAGGAGATTAAAACCTTTCTCAAGAAAATTACAGTTCTACTTTAAGCTTCAGTTATTATTGTAAGAATCGACAATGGCACATAATTCAAAAACCAAGTGCTTCAAGAATACTTTAATAGTGTTGGCATCTCTCACCAAGCATCTTCTGTCCGTACCCCTCAACAAAA
>BQNB010004950.1:72251-104761 GCA_026074375.1 Tanacetum coccineum | reverse complement strand
TACAAAAAAAGAAAAAATCAAATGGCCTGTTCGCTTCTTCATACCGACTCCGAAGTTGAAGCCTTGGTGCAAATATTAATTAATAAAGATAAGGGTCGTCAGGATGCGCTTTTGGAGTTAGCCTTTCGGTTTGAAGATTCATGCGCTGTCAGAGACGATCTTAGAAAAGCCTATGAGAAATGCAATGACATGTCTTAAGAGAGTCGTGCGTTGATTTGCACTTTCTTAAAAGATAGTTCTGGAAATGATCACAAGCTGTATCTTTCCATGTATGGGAAGGCGTCACAGCTAGAGAAACAAATGGGTGCTAAGTTGGCTTGGCTCCGAGAAAAGTACTCCCACCGTACACGCGAAGGTATAGGTTGTTCGTCATCATAGTCTAATTGCTATCTTACCGAGAAAGAGTTTGTAACGCCCCGACCCGAAAGGGTAGAAGTATTACAAATATGGTGTGACATCAAAGGCATACATAATCATAACACAAGCATAAACAGCGGAAGTCTTAAATAAATAACCAAAGGAAAATAAGTCAACACGACTTAAGGTACATAAGTTCTCAAAGGATAAACATATCCAAACGAAATAACCGAAATAACGAATGTCTTGAAAAGAAACAATTCATATATCAAAACTAAGATCTCTAGGGTAAGTCCACACTCAGCACTCATATCCTGAAAGCAACCCCAGCTCCTAGCTTAGATACCTGCCGCAGGAAAAGAAAATGCGGCTGAGCTTACAAAGCCCAGTGAACAGATATATATAATCGAATGCAAAAGATAACGGAAATCAAAGGATACGATACAAGGTACAAAGGATATCACAAGACATGATCAAAGGGATACAAATATAAGGTAAGACAAATCAGAAGATCAAATCATAGTGTAAGGTAAGATGAATCAGAAAATCGAATCAAGTCCAATTACCAAGCCCAAACAAATCATATCATAGTAACCATGGAGTAGCTAGCTCCAAATGTGAAAGACGTGGATTGCACCCAAACATCAGTCACCAAATATCCAAATATCATAATGTCATAATCCATCGAATACAAAACAAATCTAGGATGCATCCATACGCCCCTTAAACAAATAATAATCTTCATAATGCGCATATAATATCAAATGGGGGACGGCGTGAGAAATCACTCACTCACACATGAGTCATGCCAAAGGTGCATCAATGACACGGCCATGTTACCTTCATGGCTAGGAAACAAATAGTGGCTTGGGTCTCAAACTGAAGGGTTCAAAGCAAAGTCATATCAAAGTTCATTTCAAAGGGATCATAGCAAAGGTTCAATATCAAAGGTTCAAATATCAAAGGTTCAAATATCAAAGGTTCAAATATCAAAGGTTCAAATATCAAAGGTTCAAATATCAAAGGTTCAAATATCAAAGGTTCAAATATCAAAGGTTCAAATATCAAAGGTAGCATAGCAGGGTTCAAAAGGGAACATAATAACAGATCATATAAGAAAGCCAAAATATAAGGCTCAGAGCAAATGTGGCAAATCATATAAGTAATCAAAGATAGAGAGGAATATGTCATGAGAAACCTTAACGATAAGGTCAGAATATCTGTACGAATAACGGAACGAACGAAGCAACGCATAAATCATAATAATGGTAAGAGGTGTAGGTATTAAGAATATCCGTACCTTATTCCGAAGCAAAGCAATAACCAAAGAAAACACCACAGGAATATCAAAATCACTCCCTCTTGACCGAACCTAAAGAAATGATGAATTCGAATTACAAACCATTCATTTAAGTTATACTTTCTATTTTTAGTAACTTTCCATTTTTAGTAACTTTCCATTTTTAGTAACTTTCCATTATTAGTAACTTTCCATAATTAGTAACTTTCCATAATTAGTAACTTTCCAAAATTAGTAACTTTCCATTTTTAGTAACTTTCCATTTTTAGTAACTTTCCATTATTAGTAACTTTCCATAATTAGTAACTTTCTATTATTAGTAACTTTCCATAATTAGTAACTTTCCAAAATTAGTAACTTTCTATTTTTAGTAACTTTCCATTTTTAGTAAGTTTCCAAAATTAGTAATATTCATCATTTGAGATTCTATTAAGTATTTTAAATAGATTAGGGACTTAATATGCCAACCTTACAAGCTTAGGGTTAAATATGACAACTTTCCATATTTTAGGGTTTAATATGCAAAATCAACAATTTCCAAGGTTAAAAGTGTAAATATCAAAGTTTCACATTTTATTCAGATTATACCTTCCATTTTATGTATTTACAAGTCAAACCCTTAATTTTACAAAATTTACATATTTAGTCCTTTTGGTTTATTAATTACTTAAACATTATCATTAATTATCCATAATTACAAAACAAGCCCTTATAGATTCAAATATGACAAAATCATACTTTATACATTAAATACCAACCAAACCTTATACTTTTCAGAATTTACAATTTTAGTCCCTCTATTTTAATTAATTACTTTCTAATTACTTAATATATATAATTAACCATTTTAAATCCAAAATAATATCAAAATGACATTTTATACCCCCCAACTTATTTTATACAGATTATAACAAATATAATAACATGTTTAAAATAGGCCTCATAGTTTCAGAAATTACAATTCAAGTCCATATACTTTAAAATCACAATTCGGCTAACAAATAAATTCACAAAACCCTAATCAAATTTTCCCCAATCACAAACACAATTATTTACCAATCATTGGAATTAATTACACCTGGACAAAATAACAAAAACCCTAACCCTAATTTTTTCCTTTCCTTTTTCCTTATTTTCAAAATCGGCAAACACAAGTAAATCTCCAATAATTATTCGAATCACTTCCAAATTTTTTCAACAATTTTTATGAGTTATATATGATATGAAGAACCTTATAAAAATATAAAACAAATTTTATAAATATCATTTGAGCCGATTTCATATTATATACAAAATTAGGGTTTCGAATATGTTTCAATTTATAAAATCAAAATAAAATGCATGAACATTTTTCCCAGGTATATAACGAATTAATATGATGAAACATGAGTTACAAAAATACCTTTGATGATCCTTAGTGATTTTATGAATTTATGAACCCGGTAGAGCTTTTCGAACCCAAAACAATAACCAAAATCGAACCAAGCACTCCACAAACTTCCCACTATTTTTCCCACACTCCTTGACCTTCAAATCACCTTAGAAAAATAGCCCAAGCCCTGGAAAATTCTTTTGTGCCGCCACTTGATTTTATTAGGGTTTCGGGTTTAATTGTTTTAGAGATTTTAACAAATGAAAATGAATAAAAGAGTTATAATAGGAGTATGCCGAGTTTAATGTGCTTTCAAAAGATAAAAATCTGATTTTTAACTTTAGCCAAATTATTTAGTATTTATCCTATTTTATTTTATATAATTTGTATTATATAAATAAATAAATATACATATTTTCGGCATATATATTTATACATAAATATTATTTATTTTTTTCTTGCATAACATAATGTATTTTATTCTTACATAAACTTTCATAATTGCCATATATTGTATTTTCATAAATTTCTAACCTTTAAATGAATTTTATTCATGCTTTTATGGATTTTATTGCGTTAGGGGTATTTTGGTAATTTTACACTTATTGAGATTTTTAGGTTTTACAACTTCTTCCCCTCTAAAAAAAAATTTTCGTCCTCGAAAATTGAAATGAACCGGAATGAAAACGAAATGAGAACGAAACGAAAACATACCGAACTAGACAAAGAAATGAGGATAACTAGCTCGCATAGACTCTTCGGTCTCCCAGGTAGCCTCACGCTCTGGGTGATTCTTCCAAAGAATCTTCACAAAAGGAATAACTTTGTTTCTCATGACTCTCTCTTGACGATCCAGAATGGATTCAGGTTCCTCGGACAAAGACATATCAGGCTGAATCTGATCAAAAGGATAAGATGCGACATGCAATGGATGATAATGGTATCCCCTCAAAAGAGATACATGAAAGACATCGTGAACGTGCGATAACTGCGGAGGAAGAGCCAGACGATACGAAACTTCTCCAATACGTTCCAAAATTTCAAACGGACCAATGAATCGAGGACTGAGCTTGCCCTTGATCCCAAAACGTTTAACTCCTCTGAATGGCGAAACCTTCAGAAATACACGATCTCCAACTTGAAACTCTAAGTCATGTCGATGCTTATCAGCATAACTCTTTTGTCGCGATCTAGCCTCTTTCAATCAAATGTTTTTTAAATCCATCACAAAAATTTTAAGGACTTAAAAATAAGCAATTTTTACAAAAGCACTTTTTTTCAAAATCACTAATAAGCTCTAAAATAAGCAAAATAAGTTGACAGAAATGCTTAATTTACTCTAAGTTAAAAAAATGCTAACTGTTTGGCTAATTTTTGGTCAAATAAGCTATGTCTAAAAAGCACATAAGAACCAAAATATCACAAATGATAAGCTAAAAAGAAAGAAAAGCTAAAAAGGCATAAAACACTTAAAATTTACACTAGAAAGCAAATAAGCTCAAATAAGCTTATGGCAGAACTAAATAAGCTAAAATGGGCTTAAACTAACCTAATAAGCTAAGCTAAACCTAAATAAGCTAATGCAATAAGCTAAAATAAGCAAAAATGACTTTTGGCCAAAACTGTCAATCAAAAAGCCAACAAGGACTTTTCTAGCTTAAAAATAAGCTAGTAAACAGATCCTTATGGCTTAGTGGCTTATACTACTAAAAAGAATGGCCAAAAAGCTACAATAAGCAACAATGAAAAAGCAGTTTGAAATTCAAATAAGCACTTAAAAAGCTTCATGAAAAAGCTATCTCACACTGATTTGACACTTAGACAAATTTTCTTAAACTTTTGCAATCTTAACAAAACACCACTTTTGAGCTTAAAAATAAGCACTTAAACAGATCCATATGAACTTATAACCCATAAACAGATTAAGATGTGACCTCAAAGAACAAGTATCAACAATCAAAAGGCATTTTGAAATTCACAATAAGCCACAAAAAGCAAAATCTCAAATTTTTCAATACTTAGCAAATTTTGACAGCTTTGGCAAAAACACAAAACAACAATGCAGACTATAAAGCTTTGATTCTAACCTGTTTTTTAACACTTAACCAAACTCAAAACCAACACAAACTCTCAATAAGCAAAAGCACAATCAAATAAGCAAATAAAATGAGCTTTAACCTAACAGATTCAAACCTCAAACTCTTAAAACCTTAAAAATGAGATTTAACACTTAAAAACTTAAACAAACTGAATCATAGGACTAATTTAAGCTAAACTAAATTGACTCAAGTGCACAAAACATGTTTTGACCCATTTTGACCCATGAAAACAGTTAAACCAAACATCCCTTTAAACACTTAAAATGCCTTTTCTAACTTGGAAACTTAAATTTTTTATGAACAAACCATCATGCTACAATAGCTCATCCATTAGAATCTTTCCTTATTTAATTTTTATACACATTATGGGCCTTTTTGTTCAATAAGTTGTTTTAGCTTATTTCGCAGCTTATTTGATAAGCTGTGTTTCCCTACTTATTTTTCCTAGATCCCTCTTAGTTCAAGCTACTTTTTATAATTTTTTTAGAATTTTTATAATTAGTTAAGTATTTTTAAACATTTGTTTTTATTAAAAAGTTTAAAAATTCATAAAAAATAGAAAAATAATCAAAAAAATATAATTCTTTTTTAGAAAATTTTCTTTTATCATATAGTTTCTTGAAAAATTAATTTCGTTTCCGTAAGGTTAAAGTTGCAAAATTTCGTTTTTTAAAGAACGGGATTCATTTTCGTTCACATTTTTAGTGTTTTCAAGCCCGTATCAACTCCGTTTTTGTTCTAGTTTTCTTTAATCTTACTTTTTAGTCAATTAGGGTAAGTTAAAAGTGAAAAATTCATTTTAGGTTTATTTTTGAAAATTTAAGGTTTTTTAGATCTCATTTAGGATTCCCAATTTGCGTTTTTAGTTAGAATTTACTTTTCCGTATTGATTTCTTGTAAGTTAGGTTTCATTGTTTCTTTGTTTACTCATTTTTAGGATTTTAGAAATTAAATCATCTTCGAACCAATTCAAATCATTGTCCAAATAACAAACGTGGTCTCAATTTCATAAATCTTTGAGGAATACGACGGTAATTCTACTCCTACCGGTAAATAACCGTTATTAGTATATATATTTGTTGAGAATTTCCTTACTACTTTTGTCATTCAAGGGGTAGTTTGGTAATTGCTTCCTAAATACTTATATTATGGTACGTGTATAAACTTTACCATACAAGGGTTGTTGGATTCGCTGCTGGGGGGATTTGTGAATAAGATTTCCTTCGTTGGCTAGTTTGTGATCGAAATTTGTTGAGAACCCTTTCGTTTTTCGGAAAGTTACGCTTTTAAGAAAATCAAAAATACAAAAAAAAATTAAAAATATAAAAAGTAAAAAAATATTTTTCTTTTCTTTTTAGTATAAGTAAAAGATTAATAAGAAAAATACAAAAATATTTGCTCTTTCGGATTTTTCGATCTTTCTTGTTAATTTGTGAATATAAAAAAATTTACAAAGTTGGTAAAAGAACACCAACAAATAATACCTCCAATTGAGGTATTATCCATTAATAAGTTCCCGAACCAAAGATTCAAAATTTTTACTGTTTGTGTCACTTACGAAAAAGGCGCACCTCTTTTGTAAAATTTATTTTACTTAAGAGAGTTACCCTAAGTTTGTTGATTATTCGGTAAACAAAAATATTTCATTTTCTCATTTCTTTTATCATTTCATTTGCTTGATTAGTGCATGCGCACTAGAAATTCCTATTTTCCAAATAATTCAAACGTAACCATTCCGAGACGTCGTAATAGAAATCGTGCTCCAAACATAGTCGAACCCGAGCTTCGTACTATCGTTGCACCAATGGCGGAACGTACAATGGAAGAACTGCTCCGTGCACCCACGGAAGGGTACGGAGAAGAGAGAAGTATAGCTTTTACTGGAAATAAATGAGGATTACTTTTGAGATTCAAAGAATTTTGCTTCAATGGGTTCAAGCGAATCCATTTTACTGTCGTTTGAGAGTGAAAAATCCTCATGCTCTATTAATAGTTTCAAAAGGGATTATTACCTCGACTCTTTTACGATTTTAGGAATGTGCTAACGATTTTTGTGATTAAGCTTATGATGTTTCCATATTCGCTCGAGGGAGCCGCTAAAACTTGGTATGAGAAAGAACCTTCGAATTCGATCTTGACTTGGGAGGATCTCGTGACCAAATTTGTGAATCAATTTTTCCCTCCTTCGAAAACCACTCACTTAAAAAATGAAATTTCTTGATTTACTTAAAATTTTGAGGAAACTTTTAGTGAAGCGTGGGAACGATTTAAGGAGTTGCTTAGAGCTTGTCCCCATCACGGATTTACGAAGTTAACCCAAAGGTTGATACTTTTATAACGGTTTAACGAGGATATCAAGGACTCCCTTTAAATGCGCGGGCGAATGGAAATCTTTTGAGTAAAACGACTAGAGAGGCTTTAAACATAATTGAAAATAAATCAAAAGTTCGTTATTCACGAAATAGATCAAATGTTTCTAGGATGAATGATACTTCTAGTAAAACGGATACCTTAGTCGAGATTGTTTCTAAAAAAGTTGTCACTCTCCGCTTCCGTGTTGTTTTTTTAAAGCGTGGTTGTGAGAATCTTGCGTTACTGGTGGTGGTTGCCCCATTCTTGGTATAATTGTTCCGGCTACGATAAACCATCAATGAATAGTGTTTGTGCGACTACGGGTACTTACAATCAAGTTAACCCTCCGAACCGTGTTAGTAATCAAATGGCACCACCCGGTTTTACTCCGGTGCAAAACAATGGTTAAAATAGGTTTAATCAGAATCAAGTTCAAGGGAATAATTTTAATCGTGGAAATAATTTTCATGGAAATCAAGTTTTTCAAGCTCAAAATTATCATGCTCCAAATTTTCAAAACCAAGGATTTCAAAACCAACATTTTCAAGTGCCTAATAATGAAGTTCAACAAGAGATTTCAAATGATTTTTCAAGTTACAAGAGGAATAACGATCAAATGTTGAGAAACATGCAAAATCATATCAACTCGTTGAAAGGGAGGACCTTAGAGATGAGATTCAAAACACGATAAAAATCTCAAACATAGCCGTCATGATGAATCAACAAACTACTTTTCAAAATAATTTTCAAAATATGATTTGTGAATTGTTTCAAAACCAAGCCTCAACTTCGGGTACGCTTTCGAGTAATACCATTCCAAACCCGAAGGGTGAGATGAAAGCGATCACTACTCGAAGTGGTATTGCTTACGAAGGACCCTCGATTCCTACTAATCCTTCTCCTAAAAAGGTAGTAGAACGAGAAACCGAAGAGACAAAGGATAAAGAGCAAACAAATTTCCAAGGAAGTACCGCTTAAATCCCACCTTCGGTTATCCCCATTTCTATTCCGGAACCCGATGTTCCAAAGAGTTTGCCTAAAACCACTCCCATTTCGGAATTCGATGTTCCGAAGAATTTACCTAAGCTAAATATTCCATATCCTTCACGACGTGATGATCAAAAGTTCCGTGACAAAGCTTCAAATCAAATGAAGAAGATCTTCCAAATCTTTCAAGATTTACTCTTCGACATTAGTTTCGCGGATGCTTTACTTTTGGTTCCAAGATTTGCTCCTACGATTAAGAGTTTGCTCATTAATAAGGAAAAGTTGCTTGAGTTAACTAAGATACCGTTGAACGAGAATTGCTCGGCGATGGTCCTAAAAAAAAGTTTACGGATAAAGCTTGGAGATCCCGGCAAGTTTCTTATTCCATGTAATTTCGGGGAATGGATGTATGTCACGCCTTTGAACGATTTGACGCAATTAAAGACATAAATCTTATGCCCCTTATCTATTTGGAAAAGCTCTTTACCTGACTTACACAACTTGATGACTTTTAGAGTTAGAGGACGATCGATATTACTATCTATCGGTCTCGCCGAGTGAAGACGTTTTTGTCAAAGTTGGGAAATTTCATTTTCCTACAAACTTTGTTGTTGTCAATTTCGAAGCCGATCCTCGAATACCTCTCATACTTGGGAGATCCTTTTTGAGGATCGGTCGTGCTTTAATTGATGTTTATGAAGAAGAAATAACCCTTCGGGTTGATAACGAAGCCGTCACTTTTAATTTAGATCAAACCAAGAGATATTCCTCTACAAATGACAAATCGGTAAACCGAATTGACATCATTGATGCAGTTGTGAGGAGTATGCTCCAGAATTTCTAGGATTTTCTAATTCTTCGGGTGGCAATCCCACCCCGACGTTTGAGCCGTTTACTTCTAAATTCATTCCGGAAGAAATCAAAGCTTATCTTAAGGATGATTCGATTTCACTAGAAATTGATCATGCCAATTGTGATCCAGAGGAAGATATTTGTTTGATCAAAAAATTGTTAAATAATGACCGTTTAAATTCCTCGATGGACCTAAAAGATGTGAAGTGACCGGGAGACAAATCTTCACATTGAAGAGCTCCGGAATTAGAGGTTCTAGCTTTTTTACCGTCCATCTTAGAATATGTTTCTGGAAGAAACCGCAATGTATACCCTAAATTCAAATCACACATAAAAACCACAATTCATAACCAGTCTCACTCTACCCGTATCTCCAAAACATAAACTTTCCATTTTCAATTCACACCATCCCACCTTACACTCACTAAAAAATACCCCCACAATATTCTATCAACACCCATTAAACAACCTACCCCATCCTTTTAACCCCCCCCAACCTATTACCACCCCCTTTTTACAACCCAAATTCATTTACATCAAACCTCACATCCTATTTAATACTATCAAACATAACCCTCCCTTATTCAACACCCTAATAATACCACCCTCCCCATCAAAACAATCCCTAAACTAAACCCATTATTATCTAAATACTCCACAATTCCAACCATCGCTACTCCCTCCCCTCACCCAAAACCAATCAAACATTCACCCATCACTCCCTAAATATTTCCATTCCATCTAAAACAATAAAAAAACTCACTCAAAACTTCCACAAAACCCACCCACTCACCCTCCGCGCCTGTGTCGATATATAGATAGAGAGATAACCTCTACATTCAAAAATCTACCTATTATGTAGGTAGAGTATCTCTCCGCTCAAGTAGTATATTACCACCCTATCTCACTGAGTATAACGTACGCAATACTCACACATATATTATTAGATGTGCAAGAGTTCCTGTAGTATCAGACCCCATAGATCAATATCTATATATAATGCACCTACTGTTCCGTGCACATGTCATTAATATAAATTACAGATCTTGTCATATTAGCTGAGTTAGACAATAATAATTTATGCATTCTATTAAAGATATCAGCACTGATCTCGCCTATTAGATGTATAGAGCATATATAAAACATTCGACACTTTAACTGATCGTGTCAGCTGATCCACCATAATGGAATCCACTGCTCCAACAATTCCAGGATTCTTCACTCCTCTGTTAAGAGAGAATACAGAAATAACCCATATACTCCATACTGCATCATCAGTCTCCCCACAAACATCTCAACTCCCGATATATTACCCAATGAGATAACTTGTTATATATATATACTCTCTCTCAAGCTGACAACGTCGATCGACTGCCCCTCCAGCGAGTGTAGCGCTGTGTACTCACAACTCACACCACCCCACCAAGTCAACTAGACACCCAATCTATGAGAGACCACGTCTACCTCACTCAGTACTATAGATTGCATACTTCTGACACTACACTCACCTACAGTCATCCCCCCTACCACTATAATCACTTAATAATAAGATGATCCCCTACTTTCGAAGTACGCAGAGACATCCATCTTTCTACTCCCTCTCATTCTTAGATTGTAAAATGCGCTCATCTAGACTGTTTCTCTTTATCGTTCAGACATAACCTACCCTCGCAGTCTCTCAAACACGAACTATCTCAATTGTAATGTGTCTGTGACCAATGACAACGCTCAACTCATATAAACTTTAATGTCACTCCCAACCTTAAGACACCCCAGACTAGTAAGATCCCTCCCCACCTAATATATATCTCTAAGATTCGTATTGATGGTATCTCTCTCTCACAGTGTGTGTGATATCACTGGTCTCAAAAACCTGTCTCTCTCTCCAGAATCAGCTCAATATCTTATTTGTCCTCTCTCCCGCGTCGTAGAGTACCATAGAGAATATGAAACTCGTCACCTTAGTGTATGATCGAAAGTGACTCTTCCGCACGCACCCATTAGTGCATATCATCGTATGTTTATTCGCGGACGCCACGGGCCGATACACGCACTCGTGTTTCAGACTAGATTAACATATATGCTGTGTGAGCAATAGGTACAATGTGACAGTCTGCATCTATAAATTCATTGAACGATGTACACAACGGGAGGAGATGTGAGAAAAGTACTATGCGAGTGTGCCACGATGAGAGTGTGTGTGTGCTTGTGAGAGAAGAAGTTTTAGGTTGATTATGTCTTGCTCTCTGTTATATGTTTGAATAAGCCTCGTATATGGTGGATACTGGATCTCGTCGGCTCGCTGTTATCGTCTATAGTACTAATCTGTACCAAAAAGATGCCACAGCGCGAGGTTTGATGCTCCGGAGGTGGTTCTTTCTTCCGTTTTATCCAAGACTTTTCCAAAATAGCTAGACCGATGACTCACCTTCTTGAGAAAGAATCACCGTTTGTGTTTTCTAAGGATTGTATTGATGTTTTTCAGACTCTTAAAAAGAAGCTTACCGAAGCTCCAATCTTAGTTGTCCCGGATTGGAACCTACCTTTCGAACTCATGTGTGATGCAAGTGATTTCGCGATTGGTGCGGTTTTAGGACAACGAAAGACGAAGCACTTTCAGCCTATACATTATGCTAGTAAGACAATGACAGAAGCTCAAATTCATTACACTGCCACGGAAAAGGAAATGCTTGCCATTGTGTATGCTTTTGAAAAGTTTCCGCCATATCTTATCTTATCTAAAAGCATAGTGTATACGGATCACTCGGTTTTAAAATACCTTATGAACAAACAAGACGTCAAGACAAAGTTGCTCCGGTGGATTCTTCTCCTACAAGAATTTGATATCACCATCCGTGATAAAAAAAGGAAGTGAGAACCTTGTGGCGGATCATTTATCTAGACTTGATAATCCTCATAAGGATGTGTTAGAAAATAAGGACATAAATGAACATTTTCATTTAGAGACTCTTGGAGTTATTTCTAGTGGAAGTACCCCATGGTTTGCGGACTATGCAAATTTCCATGCTGGGAATTTTATCATCAAAGGAATGACAACTCAACAAAATAAGAAGTTTTTCAAGGACGTTAAACATTATTTTTAGGACGATCCCTATCTTTTTCGTACTTGTATGGATCAAATCATTCGAAGGTGTGTGCATGGGCAAAAAGCTTTTGAAATCCTCAAAGCTTGTCATGAAGGACCCACCGGGGGGTCCATCATAGTGGCCAATCTTCACCGCTCGAAAAGTATATGATGCCAGGTTTCTTTTGCCTACCATATACGATTGCCCATAAATACTAAACATGATCAAATCATTGTGATACAAGTCAAAGACAAGGCAAAATTTCACACGAGATGAGATGCTCAAAACGCTATCCAAGTTGTGAAATCTTCGATGTATGGGGTATGATTTCAGGGGACCTTTCCATCTTCAAGAGGGAAGATAAATAATATCCTTGTAGCCGTTGAATTATCTTTCAAAAAAATATTTAGGGTTGAGATGGACAGCAAAGCGCTCCCGCCCATAAGGATGCTAGAGTTGTAGTGAAGTTTTTAAAATCTCTTTTTGCCCGATTCAGAACACCTAGAGCTATAATAAGCGATTGTGGGACCCTTTTGTAATGATCAGTTTTCTAAAGTAATGTCTAAGTATGGGGTCACACATCGTCTAGCTACCGCTTATCACCCTCAAACGAGTGGTCAAGTGGAGGTGTCCAATCGTGGTTTAAAACGTATTCTATAAAGGACGGTTGGAGAAAACCGTGCCTCATGGTCTAACAAATTAGATGAAGCTTTATGGGCATTTCGTACTGTTTTTAAGACACTGATTGGTTGTACGCCTTACAAGCTTGTTTATGGAAAGTCTTGCCATTTACTGATTGAGTTAGTGCATAAAGCATACTGGGCTTTGAAACATGCTAACTTTGATCTTAAATCGTAGGTGATTACCAGAAGCTTCAACTGAATGAACTTAATGAGCTTCGTGATCAAGCTTACGAGAATTCTTTGATTTATAAAGAGAGGACGAAGAAGCTTCACGACTCAAAGATCAAAAACCGCATTTTCAATGTTGGTGATCGAGTTTTACTCTTCAACTCTCGTCTAAAGATATTCTCAGGAAAGCTTAAAACTTCTATGGTCAGGACCTTTCACCATCACAAAGTTTTTCCATATCGAACCATTGAGTTATCTCAACCCGATGGTCCAAACTTTAAGGTGAATGGTCATCGTGTGAAGCATTACTTCGGAGGGGACTTACCACCAAAGGTAGTCCAGGATCTCCACACTCTCTCCAAGGACGAATGAATTCGGGGATCGAGTCAAGCTATGTGACTCGGTTACCAAAAACAAAGCGCTTCGTGGGAGGCACCCCATGCTTATCCTTCTATTTTCTTTCTTATTTCTATTGTGATGTGAGGAGGCTTGTACTCTTATCCGATCCGGTTGGTTTTGTACTATCTATTGTGCATGATTAAACCCAAATTTTCTGAAGTCTCTCGTGTTCGGTGTTTTGTCCCGGTCCACTCGAGCTTCCTAGCCTTTGCTTGCCATTAGTTTGGGGAAATCCGATATCCTAAAGATTATTATCGACTAACATTTATCTTGTACGCACTTAATAAACGGCTAAGATTTTTGTGATACATTTTTATTTTTACTTTTTCCAAAGGGCTTGAGTTATGCAAATAACTTTTTGAGTTCTAGTATGGGGTTTTTAAGTCTTAGGCTAGGAAACATTGAGGACAATGTTTGATTTTAGTATGGGGTAGTATATCTTCGATATGATCTTACCTACTTTTACCTGTTGTTCTCACGTACCCCGTTTTCCCCAAAAAAAATTTCAAAAATATGAAAATTTTAAAAAGTTTAAAAATAAAATAAGTGTTTTTGTTACAATTTTGACTTTCTTGCTGGGTAGAATAAGAATAAATTTTGACCCGATCGAGCGTGTTGAGCTCTAGCTTGTTCCTTAAATTTTAGGCTAAGCGTTCGCGAAAATTTGCGAAGAATGAAAAATGATAGAGTTAAGTATGAGTGGGATGCTAAACAAGGATTAGTTGGAAATCTTAAGAGCTCATGTATGTAACTTGTTGCTTTTTCTCCCATAAGCTCTTAACCGGATTAATATACGTGCTATTTTTGGAGATTAAACTTAAATCAACAATTTTTTATGTAATATATAGCAAAAATTTTAGTCTTAGTTCAAATTTATACTTAAATTTTTCAAAAAGAAGTCTTCTCTATATAAAATAAAATAAAAAAATAATGAAAAAATATGATGATGAATGAAATAATAATAATAAAAGTTGTGGGCTGATAAAAGTTTACTACCTCTTGCCGGCTCACAACCGATGTGGTAGTCTTCTAAAGAAAACCCATAGTAAGAATAAAAATCCGAGACTGATAAAAGTTTGTTGCATCTTGCCGGCTCACAACCGATGTTGCAGCCTTCTAAAAGGTCAAGGGTTACAATTGCATAAATGTCTAAATAATATTAAGTTTGAATTAATAAATAGATTTCTTTTTGTTAAATTCAAATATGCTTTTGCACTTTGACTATTGTATTTTATAAGATATGAATATCCGGGAAACCTGAGAGTTTTTGAAACCTAAGGTCCGTGAGTCCCGATACTAGTCTCTGTTGGGTATCAAAAGCCTAGTCACTTAGCCACAAGGTTGGGATGTGCCGAGACGAAAGTCGCTACATGGGATGATCTCGCCTTCAAACTCATTATTCTTAGGTGGAACGTAAAGCATAGTATGTTGCAAAACGTTGATCCATGGTTGAAATTCATAATAGCACATTCACTTAAGATATAATAAATGTCGGGAGTGAAAAGTTCACAAGTTGCCAATATGAGTAGTGTTAGCATCTTTTCTGATATCTAGCTGTGATTTCGTTTTAAGCTTGGTTTGAATAAGTGAAAAATCGGGGAAGATGAATTTATCCTTTTTGGGGCATTCTCGGATCGAAATGCATCTTGTTCTATGATCCCTAACAATTATGGAAATAATGAAAGTCGAAATATTATTAGTTTATATATATATATCTTATATTTTATTTATATAAAAAAAAATGAAAAAGTTTTAGAAAAATAGGAAAATAGGGTGTTTTATAGCTCGTGATTTCTTAATTCTCTCCATAAAAGTCTTTGCTACTTTTCAAAGATTTAGTTTAGGAAAGTTTTGAGGTATTTGGTTATAAAGCATATAACATTGCGTGAGGACACGCAATCGCTTAGTTTGGGGAATTTTGATATGTGTAAAAACACATATCCGTTTTATATCAAAAATGAACCTAAAAAGATAAAATTATGCTTTAAATGCTTGAATATTGCTTGTTTTATCTTTGTGCAAGAAAACGGTCAAAACCGGACAAACACGGACACGGGAACGGAATTGAGTGTGCAAAAGCCGGGAGAATGCTATCAAAGGTCAACAAAAGTCAACTCATGGTCAACAGTGGTCAACCACAAAAAGACAAAACCCAAAATTTCCAAATCAGTCCCTCAAAGAAAACCAAATTGCAAAAATGGTCCCCTAAACCCTAACGGTGTTAACTCTTTTTATTATAAGAGTTAACACCCGTTAACTTTCTTATAACACTAAGCCCGAGCCCAAGACACACCCCGTGGCCCAAAACCTTTTGTTATAACCAAAAGCCCAAAACTATTTTTACCCGGGTCAACCAAAGTCAAACTTTCCCTTTTATAAAAGTAAAAACGCGGGAAGAACAGTTACCACTGTTCACTGTCTTCCCCGTTTTACCTCGGGTTCAAACCAAAGGGCAAATGAAAATTGACTACGTGGCCATGTAATTCAAGTGGTAAAGGACACCTTGGCAGAGTTATACATCACCAAACGCTCCCATTGGTGGAAACCCAAAAGGGAATGACACGCGTACAATGAAGGAAACATACCAAGGGCAAGAATTTTGCACTAAAAGGCGTACAAAAAAAGCATAAGAGGGTCACATCACGGATTGCCACGCTGGCAATCCGTGTGCTCATCAAAACGATCCAAAGGCCAAGAATAAAGATCCAATGATTAGCATACATCAAGGGTGTGGATTAAGGGGAACATCTAACTGAATCAGGGCCTAGAAGCTTCTCCCAGGCAGTATAAATACAAGCAAGGGCTCCTCACACACAGGATCAATTAAGGAGTAGCTTATAAATTAGCTTAATTATCTTTTGTAATTTTCATTTAAATGTTTTTAGCTTAATGTCTTCTTAAATCAAATTTCCTTTTCAAGAATTATACTCAACTTTTTCATTAATATAATTCGTATTTTCTTTTCTCAAATTCACCTAAAACTTTGTCATATAAGCTAGTAATGTTAAATAAGCTCCTCATAAGCTCCTCTTAAGCTCTTTGAGTCTCTAAGCCCAAATTGAGCTATTAATAAGCATCTTAATATGCTTAAATCTAAAATCAGTTAATACCTTGGCTTATTGGATTTTGAGCTTTTTAAAGATGAGCTTACCATGAAAGAGCTCATAAGGACTTTTACTGCCTTATTTTTAATAAGTCAGAGCTTGTAGATAGCTCATTAGAGCCTTTGATACCTTTGTTTAGCTAAGGATCCTTGTAAGTTTATTTACTCTTTCTGTCTTAATTTTCCTAGCTTAATTTTGCTTAAACTGCTTATAATCTAGCTTATTTATGCTTAATTCTGTCTAATTGTGCATATTAAATATGTTTCAATATCTGTTTTTAAGTTTTATAGCTTAGATCTTAGATTTCTTAGTTTAAATACATAAAACTGTCAAAAAACTAAAAAATATTAGCATAATTTTTAGTTCTTTGTTTCTAGCTTATTTGCTTATTAATATAAGTTCATTAGGATTGTCATAAGCTATTTGCTATCTGGTATTTAAATTTTAGGCTCTTAATTTCATTTTCATAAGCTAAAATGGTTTTGAGTCTAGTTAAAGGAGTGTTTGGCACAGCAGTACTAACTACAAGTTAGTATTGCTTGTGGCCTTTTGGTCTTTAAAATTTGCTTTAAAACTCTCATTTAGGTTTGTTTAAGCTAGTATCATAAGTCATAATAGGGTTAATTCAGTTTTCTTGAGTTAAATTTTCTTGAGTTAAGTTTTCATAGGGTCATAATCTGTCTAGTTTTAATTGCATTATTAGCTTAATTCAGATTCAGTTTGTGTCTTTGCTTAATTTGCATCTAGGAATGAGTTTTAAGAGTGTTAGAAATATAATCATAGGCCTGCATTTTGTCTAGTTTATGTTTTGGTCACAATTGTGTCAACTGCATCAGCAGTTACAATAGCAAACTTCCATTTTTTAGCTTAATTTTTAAGGAGTTAAAATAGTTTTTAGCTTTAGCTTTTCATAATATAAATAGTTTTTAGGTCATTAATCATCATTTCCAATATGCTTTTTCAAACTAAGCTGTCTTACTAATCTGTTTTTTAAGCTGCAAAAGTGCCCTTTTTCATTTTCATTTTCAAAGTAAAACTAAGCATGATTTAAGTCTTAGGTCTGTTTTTAAGTGCTTTTGTAATAAGCTATTGGATTTCAAACCTTGTTCCAAAAATTGTTTTTGAAAGCTTATTAGTTGTAGAATAAGATTTAATAAGTCATTTCCCCACAAGGATCCAAGAGCTTATCTTAAAATAAGCTCAAAGATCCATGAAGGGCCTGTTTGGTTTTAAAATTTTTATAAGTGCTTAATTTTAATTTCTAGCTTATGGCTTTTTCTTTGTGCTTATTTTTGATTCATTTAGCTTCTTAGGTTAGTATTAGCTTATTAGTAGCTTAATTTGTCATAAACTTAGCTTATTGTGGGCTTTTAGATTATTAGCTTAAGAAAAATACCAAAAAAAATGAGTTAAGAGTTTCTGTCAAGTTTTAAGCTGTTTTCTAGCTTATTTAGGGCTTTTCATAAAAAATTTCTTTTATTAAAAATGCTTATTTTTAGGTGCTTAATAACTTTGCTTTTATAAGTTTTTAAAAATAAAAAAAAGGGGAAGGTGGAAATCGGGGGTGAGCAAGGCTCGAACCCCCGACCTCAACACCCTCAACCCTTTATAACAACACACACCACACACTCACTACCACTGCGCCCTGGGGTCTTTTTCATTATACCTTCGCATAATCTATTTCTTATACTCATTTTTCCCTTTTAAGCTTAATAAGCTGTTTAAGCTTATTTCGTAGCTTATTCGTTAAGCTGTGACCTCAAGCTTATTTTTCCTAGGTTCTAATTAGTATAAGCTATTTTCTGTATTTTTTCTAGAATTTTTATAGATAGTTTAGTATTTTTAAACATTTATTTTTATTAAAAACTTTAAAAAATCATAAAAAATAGAAAAATAATCAAAAAAATATAAATCTTTTTTAGAAAATTTTCTTTTATCGTAAAGTTTCTAGGAAAATTAGTTTTGCCTTCGTAGGGTTTAATTTGCAAAATTTCGATTTTTAAAGAACGGGATTCGTTCCCGTTCTCATTTTTCGTGTTTTAAAGCTCATTTCAACTCCGTTTTTGTTCTAGTTTTCTTTAAACTTACTTTTTAGTCAATTAGAGTCCATTTAAAAAGAAAAAAATTAATTTAGGTTTAATTTTAGAAATTTAGGGTTTTTGACCACCGTTTAGGGTTCCCGTTTTGCGTTTTTAGTTTAAGTTTGATTTCCCGTTATTTGTTTTCGTGCTTAATTGTTATCATTTGCTTATTTTAATTTGTAGAAGTAGATAATCAAATCAATCTTTGTTTCCAATTCAAATCATTGTCCGAACAACAAACGTGGTTTCAATTTCACAAATCGTTGGGGAATAACGACCCGGGAATCATACTTCCCGGTTAATATACGTATTATATTATATATATTTTTTGAAGATATTTTCCTTTTAACCTTTGTCCTCAAAGGGTAAATTTTTGGGTAATTTTCCATCATATATATATTTTATTAATGACGTTGTTGGCTTTACTAAACGAACACTCCACTAGTTGACCTATCTTTAGTAAGATTGGATGATTCTGTTTATAGGACCTACAACAAATAAAACTATTGCTAGAGTGGTCTTGTCCAAGATGAGTAAATATCACTCCACCTAGCAGTACTAGTGTAAAAATGCCTAGAGTTGAATCTGTAGGCCCAGTGGAGTTATCATTAAAGATTGGGTTAGTGAATGATGAGGACATTTTTTTCAATCTAATGATTTGCAAGCAACAGACAAACCTAGTGATTTAAAAGATTGAGTTTTACTAATGCAAAATGAATCTATTAAACCTAAACAAGCTGAAAAACCTAAGATAACCACTCTAAAACTCCTAAGTAGATAAAAGAGAATGGAAAGCAAAAATAACTCAAAAAATAGGTTTTTAGGTTTGGGTTTTACAAAGAAAGCTTGTTTTTGTTAGTGGCAGTAACAGCCCACAATAAAAGACTTGATTTTTCATGAAAAGAAAATGCTGAAAAGTCCTGTTTTGAAAACTATAGGAAAAATACTGGTGGTCAAAGGGAAATTAGGCCAGTTTGGAACAACACTCAGAGAATAAATCATCAAAATAAATTTGTTCCATCCGTAGTCTTAACAAGGTCTGGAAGAGTACCAGTTAGTGCTGCCAAGCAAAGCTCTTATAGAGCAGCAACATCAACTGGTGCAGTCAAACAAGTTAATACTGGTACCCATACAAATAGAGTGAATGTTTCAAAATTAAGAACAAATGCTTTTCATAAGTCTAATTCACCTATTAGAAGGTATTTTTATAAATCAACAGCACCAAATACCAGGATTTTAAATGAAAAAGTTAATACTGTTAGAGTAAATGGTGTTAATACTGCTGGACAAACAGAAGTTAATGCTGTTAAGGGAAATGGGGTCACTGCTATTAAGGCCTCAGCCAGGTTATGTTTGGAGACCTAAAATGACTGATTTAAACAATGTCTCTAATGACAATAGTGGATCATGGGTCTCAAAAAGAGTAAATTATATTGATCTATAAGGCAGACTCAAGTCAGTAGTGGCTTGGGTCCCCAAGAGACACTGACTCTCTTACTTTTGTGAAGGTAAATCCACAACAAGCTTTGAAGAACAAAGGAATATTTGACAGTGGATGTTCCATGCACATGACAGGGAACAAAGACTTCCTTACTGACCATCAAGACATTGATGGATGTTTTGTTGCTTTTGGTGGAAGTGCTAGAGGTGGTAAGATATCAGGAAAAGGAAAGATAAGAACAGATAAGTTAGACTTTGAAGATGTGTTTTTTGTTAAAGAACTAAAGTTTAATCTTTTCTCTGTCTCACAAATGTGTGACAAGAAAAACAATGTTCTTTTCACTAAAACTGAATGTCTTGTTTTGTGTCCTGACTTTAAGCTACTTGATGAAAGCCAAGTACTGCTTAGAGTTCCCAAGCAAAGCAATATGTACAGCTTTAATTTAAAGAATGTTGTTCCTTATGGAGATTTAACTTGTTTGTATGCAAAATCTACAATTGAAGAGTCTAAATTATGGCATAGGAGATTAGGTCATGTGAATTTTAAAACAATGAATAAACTTGTGAAGGGAAACCTTGTAAGAGGTCTTCCTTCAAAGAATTTTGACAATGACCATACTTGTGTTGCTTGTCAGAAGGGAAAGCAACACAAGGCTTCCTGTAAGGCTAAACTTATAAGCTCTATCAGCCAACCCTTACAGATGTTGCATATGGACTTGTTTGGTCCAACATCTGGTAGGAGTATCAACCATAAGGCATATTGCCTTATAGTGACTAATGACTTTAGCAGGTTTAGCTGGGTTTTCTTCTTAGCCTTTAAGGATGAGACTAGTGAGATTCTTAAGAGATTTATAACAAAAATAGAAAACCAATTAAACCATAAGGTTAAAGTAATCAGGTGTGATAATGGGACAGAATTCAAAAACAGGGAAATAAATGAATTCTGTAGATTAAAAGGGATAAAAAGGGAATTTAGTGTTGTTAGAACTCCATAACAAAATGGAGTTGCTGAGAGAAAGAACATGACTCTAATTGAGGCAGCTAGGACTATGCTAGCAGAATCAATTCTACCTAATGTATTTTGGGCTGAAGCAGTTAATACTGCTTGTTATGTTCTGAATAGGGTGTTAGTGACCAAACCTCATAACAAGACACCCTATGTACTTATAATTGGCAGACAACCAAGCATAAGTTTCATGAGACCTTTTGGATGTCCTATTACTATTCTAAATACCCTAGACCCTTTAGGCAAATTTGATGGGAAGCTTGAAGAAGGGTTTTTAGTAGGGTACTCTATAAATGGCAAAGCTTTCAGGGTATTTAATTCTCAAACCAAAAAAGCTGAAGAGAATCTGCATGTAAACTTTCTTGAAAATAAACCAAATGTTTCAGGACAAGGACCTAACTGGCTTTTTGATATTGATTCCTTATCAAATTCTATGAACTATTAACCAGTTACTACAGGGAATCAAACTAACAAAAATGCAGGTCCACAAGAAGCTAATGGTGATACAGGTTTGAAGAAAAGTGTTGAGAAATCTGAAGAGAAAAGAATGTGTCTACTCAACAATATAGTGTGGTTTCCATTATGGTCTTCTATCTCTTCAAGCTACAAGAGCTCAGATGAAACGTATAAAAATGATACAGCTGATGATGCTGCTGGTGAAACTCCTGTACAAAAACCAGCAAGTGAGAATGAACAAGCCTTGAAGAATGTTCTTGATAAAATGATAGATCAAGAGAAGGAGGCTACAGAGCAATCAGATGCTGTTAGAAAAGAGTTTGAAGCACAGTGCAACAGGGAGCTTCTTCAAGGGAAGGCTACTAAAGCCAGCAGTACTAACAGTTTTAATACTATTAGCACACCAGTTAATGTTGCTAGTACACCAAGAACTTCTAATGATGTTGAACCATCATCTGTTTCTCTTGGTGGATCCTTTCCTCTTAATGTCAATGATCTACCAGATGATCCTCTCATGCCTGATTTGGAGGATACTGCTAAAGTTTAAAATACTAGCATTTTTGGCAGCGCTTTTGATGATGAAGATTTAGACACATACAATTCTCCTTTTGCTGATCAAGTTATGGGTGCAGAGGCTGATTTTAACAACATGGAACCATCAACTATTACCAGTCCTATTCCCACAACTAGAATACACTCTATTCATCCTAAAAATCAAATAATTGGAGATCCAAAGTCAGCAGTAGAAATAAGGGGCATGTCAAAGAAGAGTTCTAGAGAACATGCTATGATTAGCTACATCCAAAAACAGAAAAGGACAAATCACAAGTTTTCTGAACTGCTTATTTGATGTTTCCTCCTCAGCAGAACCCACAAGATAACTCAAGCCCTTGATGATGAATGAAAGATGGTTGAAGCAATGCAAGAAGAGTGCCTTCAGTTTAAGATTCAGAAAGGTTTGGACCCTTAGTGGCCTACCTTATGGCAAAAAGGCTATTGGTACAAAGTGGGTGTATAGAAATAAGAAAGATGAAAGAGGAATAGTAGTCAGAAACAAAGCCAAGCTAGTAGCACAAGGATACAAACAAGAAGAAGGCATTGACTATGATGAGGTTTTTGCTCCTGTTGCCAGGATTGAAGCAATCAGGTTATTTTTGGCCTATGCATCATTCATGAATTTTCTTGTGTACAGATGGATGTTAACAGTATCTTTCTCTATGGGTAACTTATTGGGATTGAGGAGGTATATGTAAGCCAACCTCTAGGTTTTGTGGATCCAGAATTTCCAAAAAAAGTTTACAAAGTGGAGAAAGCCTTATATGGTCTACACTAAGCTCCTAGAGCTTGGTATGAGACTCTCTCTACCTATCTGCTGGACAATGGATTCTACAGAGGTCAAATTGACAAGACTTTATTCACAAAAAGAGTCAATGGTGATATTTTACTAGTACAAGTATCTGTAGATTACATCATCTTTGGTTCCACTAAAAAGTCTTTGTGTACAGATTTTGAGCAAATAATGCACAAAAGATTCCAGATGAGTTCAATGGGAGAGCTCACTTTCTTCTTGGGTTTACAAGTCAAGCAGAAAGAGGATGGGATCTTCATTAGTCAGGACAAGTATGTTGGTGAAATCTTGAAGAAATTTGGTTTTTCTAGTATAAGGACAACCAGTACTCCTATGGAAACCAACAAGGCTTTAACAAAAGATGAAGATGGTAAGGATGTTGATGTCCATTTATACAGGTCAATGATTGGGTCATTGATGTACCTTACATCCTGTAGACCAGATATTATGTTCTCTGTTTGTGCATGCTTAAGATTTCAACTTCAACCAAAAGTTTCTCACTTAAATGCAGTAAAAAGGATCTTTAGATACCTAAAAGGTTGACCCAACTTGGGCCTTTGGTATCCTAAGGACTCTCCTTTTATATTGGAAGCTTTTCCAGAGAGTGATTATGCAGGTGCCAGTTTGGATAGGAAATCTACAACAGGAGGTTGTCAATTTCTTTGTTTAAGGTTAATCTCTTGGCAATGTAAAAAGCAGACTATCGTGGCTAATTCAACTATGGAAGCTGAATATATTGCTACTTCTCACTACTATGGTCAAGTGCTTTGGATCCAAAATTAGATGCTAGATTATGGATACAATTTTATGCAGACAAAGATTCATGTTGACAATGAGAGTGCTATATGTGTTGTCAAGAATCATGTCTACCATTCTAAAACAAAGCATATAGAGATTCGGCATCATTTCATTAGATAATCCTATGAGAAGAGATTGATAGAGATAGTCAAGATACACACTGATAATAATGTAGCTGATTTGCTCACTAAAGCTTTTGATATGAGTAGATTTAATTTTCTAGTGACAAGCATTTATATGATTAATCTATAGCTGCATGATCTCAAGGGAGGTTAATGGTGTATAAGTGTAGCAGATTATACACAAGTGCTATTCGGATTGAAGTTGTAAGGTAAACATGATGATTAGTTACTTAATACTGCTAGGCTTAGCTTTCTCTATTTGAAGAAACTTTGCATCGCTGGTACAAAAAGTTTATATTGCTAGGCTTGGTTAGTACCGCTTAGCTGTCATGGGTGGATTGATGCTTGACATGGTTTGGAGATGCTTTTTAGACGAATTTGAAGCTTAATATGATATCTCAAGGATTAGTACTGATACGTTAAGCAAAGCAGTATGGTTGGATTTGGTGTAATCATAAACAACTAGAAGTCTTGAGTGGAATGAGTTACAACTGGTATGTTGTTTTGGTTAACAGTTCTTAACTTTTATTCATGGGCTATGCATAGATATGGATCCTCATGAGTTCTCACATGTTTATCTAGTTATTTATAGTGTGCTTGTGATGAATAGAGGCATGTTATTGCATAGTTATTGGAGAACAAGTTAATATTGTTAGACTAACGTTAATACTATTGGTGCATAACCAAGCACCTGAGGGTGAATGTCACACCCCGCCAAGGCGGAAACACGAGGTGTAACATCATGGATATCATCACAACACAATGGTGTCAACAATAGAGTACCTCACAATCAAATTTTTCATGAACCTCAAACTGAAGCTCACATTGAGAAACTAACCCCATCTCCAACTACATATCAAAGAAAAAGAAAGACTCAAATACGTAGGAGAACCAAAAAGGACACTAAGTTACCTCAAACTAGTGTACCTCAAGACCTTAAAGCAGATAAGGTTGTCCATAAGGAGGGGGTGATAGTGTGGAAAGGGCTATCACTAATCAACTACTTGCTGCTAGCTTAGATGCAGCACATGACAGTGATAACATAATTAGGACCCAGACCACGGTAATGCCTATGTTGACCATTACCTTCGGGAATGGATACAGGTGGCAGTACCAGGCACCAAGACACCATGGGGTGCTCCTGCTTAGACTAGGTCTGAGAGAGTGCTTGAACAGCCCATTGAACCACCTCTCTCAAAAGGTCACACATCTGGAAGTGGGGAGGGCAGTATGGAACATCAATTTGAATTGACGGCTAATGTACCAATCACACCCCATGATTCACCTCTCCCAGGAGGTTACACACCTAGAAGTGATGAGGGAGACTGAAACTACAAGAATTGATGACTATGTGTATAAAATTGTCAAAACAGGTGCTTGACTTAAAGAAAAAGAAGAATGCTCAAGCTGTGGAGATCCTTAGACTAAAGAAAAGAGTCAAGGGATTAGAAAGACAAAGGAAGTCAAGCACCTCACAACCAAGAAGGAGGAAATACAGACCGGTTGAGTCTTCAGATGATGATTTAAATAAAGAGGATGCATCCAAACAGAGGAGGAGCAATGATAAGACAAAGCAATGACAAGACAGGGCCAATGTTATGCCAATTGCTGAAATGGAACTTTCATGAAAATTATGGGGTTCACACTCTATTTATGGATGGTACACCTATGGAGATTAATATGCTAGTAGAGAAAAAGTACCCACTGATCAAGGAATTATTGGAGAAGATGCTGAACTTGCAGTTAGAAGCTGAAGAAGAAAGTACTATGGCATTTGAGCTTATCAAGTTCATCAAATCAATGCTTGAAGAGTAGTAAAATGTTTGGATACATCCTCCTAATGACCAAGAGCATAAACTGAAAGAATGATGATTGAAAAGTAAATATCAATGTTATGGGAGGGATTGTTGGAGAATTTTGAGTTATACTGCGATACTCTAAACTTTAACTACTGCTGGTTCAAGATTGATACTGCTACAAGACTGAAAAATAAGACTAAGTAGTTAGTACTGCGCAGTTATAATAGTTAGTACAATGCAGCCCGTACAAAAGGTTAGTACTGTCAGTAAAATAAGTACTTTAGTTATTTATTAAGTCGTTAGTATAAGAATTAGTACTGCTGGCTCATATGTGATATGCCGAAGAGATATATTAGAATAGATATGCATGATCAGCATAACCTGTTTTCTAATCCCATATGGTTTTCTTAGTGTAATGAAAGAACCCTACGCATAGTGTGACACCTCGAAAAAATGTAGAACTTTTGTTCCGTTATGCAAAGTATGTATCGCAAGCTATTTTAACAGTATCGTTATTTTTCCAATAAAATTATCCTTCAAGCGACAACAATATTTTGTACTAGTCAAGAGTTATAATAACACGCATAAATCATCATTTTATTTACGGATCAAAAAGGGGTACTTTAAAGATCGCGTAACGATAAAAATCATATTTGATTTTTGCACTACACGAAACAAAATCGCACGACTATATTACTTTGTGAACTCATTCACACTTCAATAAACAAAATATAAAGGAACCAATATTTATACTTTACTAAATAAATAATACGACTTGACGTTTCGTTTCCTAAAAACGCAAATGCTAAAAGTCAATCAGTGAAATTCAAAATGAATGAACCAACATCATCATTTCATTCTTACACATAGTATCCTACACCTTTTGAGGCTATTCACATGTTACGTTTCAATTTCAATATCAATTCAATTCACAAATAGTAACTATTCCTCACAGTATTATAAAAGAATGATCATCACAAATAGTATCATAACAAATAGTATATATGAATTATACCATTCACATGCATGGTTTCAATGAATCGGTAAACACCTTGTAGTATAAATAGGCACCATGCACGAGCATTTTCCATCACACTAAAATTTGAAAACAAATATTTCACAAGTCAGTAGGAGTAAGTTTTCAAGAGCTAAGTGAGTGTCGGCTTTAGAAGAAGTAGCAACCAAGTTCAAACCTTACCACCATTTTTTCTTTCTCACCATCATTCGACAAGCTCGGACCTCGGTAAGTCGTTCTCGTAAATTAACATTCATATGTCATGTAGTTTAACGAAAGCCTCGACCTCGCATGGTATTCACATGACTTATAACCAAAGCGTGCCTGATAAGTACGTACACATACGAACACTTTAATCGTGACATGCATAAAATGCCAACATATAGTAAACTTGTAAACGATGTAACATATGTTAAAAACAAATACCAAGCCACGGGGAAATTGTGCACATAAAATAACGACCTAAAATGAAAATTTTGTTAACTTGAAACACGCACATAAAATAACGCGTTGGCTCACTAGTACTAGCAAAACACCAAGGTTACACGTAAATGGTTGTAGAACCCATTAGGAGATAGCCTCGACATGTACCAAGGGGCGTGACCACTTGACCCGAGACAAGTCACAGCGAGGCCTTGCCCGCTGTTGGACTCTAACAGGGATGAGCACACCATGCTCGTAGGGTCATGCCTAAGCCTCGTAAACCCATAACCAACGGAACTATCTCGTTTGAATCCAAACATAGCATGGTGGGCAGCCCCCACTGTCGAAACAGTGGGTTTTCGCAGCGGGCCTCGCTGCCACTGTTGGAACCAGCTGCTGCCATTGTTGCAGCCAGCGGAGCTGCGAAAAGAACACTATACCTTTTTAAACGAAATTCACTAGACTTTTAAAAATAACTTTTTAACTTTTCATTTTCAACCTAACTTTTCTAAAATAGAATTTTTACATTATTCTTAACTTACCACTTAAAATCTAAACCTATCTTAGATTACTAACACAAAATTACGTATACGTAATAATACTTACACATTTAACACGGAAACGCTCAAATCTCAATAATCATTTCCTTGTCACTCAAAAGTGAACAAAATGAACTCAACCAATTTCACCACCATTCCAATCTCATTGAGATGACCACACTCAATAGATTGATTACCAATACCTCACATAACCCACATAAACTCATATAAACACACAGAATCACATACATCATATATTGCAACAGGAACATAAATCAATACTAACGGTTTGACTAACCTGCTCAAATCATGGTTGTCACAGTAAAGGTTCAGCAACACCTCCTGAACCCCAACCCACACCCTCTACCTCACAACCAATTTTTTCATGAACCTTAAACTGAAGCTCACATTGAGCAACTACTCCCATCTCCAAATACATATCAAAGAAAAAGAAAGGCTCACAAACGTAGGAGAACCAAAAAAGACACTAAGTTACCTTAGACTAGTGTACCTCAAGACCTTAAACCAGATGAGGCTGTCCATGAGGAGGGGGTGACAATGTGGAAAGGGCTATCACTACTGCTGCTAGCTTAGATGCAACACAGGACAGTGATAACATAATTAGGACCCAGACCACGGCAATGCCTAATGTTGACATTTCTTAGGGTATGGATACATGTGGTAGTCCCAGGCACCAAGATACCATGGGGGTGCTCCTGCTCAGACTAGGTCTAAGAGAGTGCTTGAACAGCCTATTGAACCACCTCTCTCAGAAGGTAAGACATCTAGAAGTAGGGAGGGAAGGATGGAACATCAATTTGAATTGACGGCTAATGTACCAATCATACCCTATGATTCACCTCTCCTAGGAGGTTACACACCTGGAAGTGATGAGGGTAGACTGAAACTACAAGAATTGATGACTATGTGTACAAAATTGTCAAAACAGGTGCTTGACTTGGAGAAAGCGAAGGATGTTCAAGCTGTAGAGATCCTCAGACTAAAGAAAAGAGTCAAGAGATTAGAAAGACAAAGGAAGTCAAGCACCTCACAACCAAGAAGGAGGAAATACAGATAGGTTGAGTCTTCAGATGATGATTTGAATGAAGAGGATGCATCCAAACAGGGGAGGAGCGTGACAAGACAAAGCCAATGTTATGCAATTTCTAAAATGGAAATTGCATGAAAATTATGGAGTTCACACTCTATTTATGGATGGTAGACCTACGGAGATTAATATCCTAGTAGAGAAAAAGTACCCACTGATCAAGGAATTATTGGAGAAGAAGCTGAACTTGCAGTTAGAAGTTGAAGAAGAAAGTACTATGGCATTTAAGCTTATCAAGTTTATCAAATCAATGCTTGAAGAGTAGTAAAATGTTTGGATACATCCTCCTAATGACCAAGATGCTTAAACTAAAGAAACTTGATGATTGACAAGTGAATATCAAGTTTAGGGGAGGATTGTTAGGAATTTTAAGTTACTACTGCCAGTACTACTTTACTACTACTGGTTCAAGATTAATACTGCTGCTAAAGACTGAAGAAATTAACTAAGTAATTAGTACTGCCAGTTGTAATAGTTAGTACTATTAGTTATTGTTAGTACTAGCAGTACAAAATGTTAGTTTATTAATACTGTTAGTATAAGAAGTTAGTACTGCTTATGTGATATGCATGAGATATATTAGGAATAGATATGCATGATCACTTAACACGTCTTGTAAGCCCATTAAGGTTTTCCTTAGTGTAAAAAGGAACCCTACGGCATAGTTAAAGATATATCAATTTTCATAGAAAACACATATCTCATAGTTAGTTATTCTGTAACCTTGGCAGAATATTTGCAATCAATATATTTAAGTTTAGTATTCATTGTTCTTCTTTGTATTGCAAGTTAGATTCCGCATAACTTGTAGTATTCACAATCATAGTTTCTCTTATAGTTAGTTTAGATTTATCCAGGTTAACTAAGCTATAACAAGCTAAGAAGATCTGTTTATTTGGGACTTCACACTTGTAAAATCGTTTAACTTCATTTTCACTAGCAACTGGAACTTTAACTTTGTTTACCATTATATGTTTTGGTCTAGGACCCAAAATGGATTTTTGAAAAGATACAGATTTCTCATAACCTGGTGAACAGACTGGCGGTCCCATAATTACTTTTGGGGCCGCCTCTGCTATATGGGGGCCGCCCTTTTTTAGGGACCTCCACCAGGGGACGTTTCTTTTTGAGATTTCACAAATTTTATTTCCTTAGTTCCACTAGTTGATGCTTTAAGTGAATTGAATCCTAAACCCAATTTATCTCTGGAAGGTTTTTGATTACTTAACATTTCATTTAAGCAATGTGTACTCTTTTCAAATTTTGTTAGTTTGATAGCTTCCTCTTTAAGTTTTTCATATTCAATTCTAAGCAATTAACATTTTGTACATTCGAGATCAACTCCCTTTTTTTTTCTCGAATGTGGACAATTTTTCTTTTAGTTTACTAAGCTCATTTTCTAAACTATTTCTAACGGCTTTTAATCTTTTGTTATGTGTGATTATTTTTAGACTCATTTTGCATAGTTTGTCATATTCATTATCTAGATCTAAATAATCTATTAATGAGTTTTCATCACTAAAGTATGAGGAATCAGAACATACCTCATTTGATGCTTGAGCTACTAGACACGTCTCGTCTTTGGCCTTCTCATCATCTTCTTTACCCCTATCACTCCAAGAACCTCCGACGAATGCTCTTTGGTTCTTGTCTTTCGGTGGTTTTTTACATTCTCCAATAAGATGATTTGGATCACCGCATCTAAAACATTTTCTATCACTTTTGCCGTTCTTGTCATCTCGACTTCTTTGGAATGTCTTTTTGTTGTTCCGAGATTGTCTTACAAATATACCTCTTCTCTTAAAGAACTTCTTGAAGTCTCTAACCGCCATGGCGTATTCTTCGTCTTCACTTCCAAAAGTCGAACACTCCTCATCGCTATATCATTCTTACCCTTTAAAGTAAGAGATTATCATTTCTCTTTTAGCTTTGACTATTTCAGAATCTTTCTTGATGATCATCTCGTAAACTTTGAGATTCCCGATGAGTTCATCAACTGACAGTGATGTTAAGTCTTTCGACTCTTCTATCGCCATGACCTTTGCTCCCCATTTAGAATGTAGAGCCCTAAAAAACATCCTAACATAATTCTTGCTAGAATATCCTTCATCAAGAGCTTTTAGACTAGTAATAATAGCATTAAATCTAGCAAAAGCACTATCTATAGATTCGTCTTCAGAAATGATGAATTGTTCATATTGTTGTACCAAAAGGTTGATCTTGTTATCTTTGACTTGATTATTACCTTGATGGGTGATTAACCAAGTTTTCCAAATTCTTTTGGCCGAATTACCAGATGAAAATTCTTTTCATAATCTTTTCCTTGGCAAAGCATTGTAAATAACTATTTTTAGCTTTGTTTTTTTGTTTCGCAAGCCTCTTTTAAGATCAACATTTTTGTTTTTCAAACAAGGGATAACCTCATCTAATTTTGGTTAACGGATTATGTTGAATAGGTTAAAAAACACCGTTAGTAATAACATACAAAGATCAAGATCTTTTTGATTTATACATATGTTTCAATCATTTTTTACAATAAATAGAAATTATAAATTATCCTTTTAAAAAGTGGTGGTCTTTTCATGGATTACCCTTCTATATATTTGTTGGAATCCATAGATCGATCCAAGCTTTAAAATACAGTATATTTTAAAAATCTTGAGTAACCTGGCTCTAATACCAATTGTGGAAACTATAAGGGAGTTGAATATCTTTTACCCGGTAAAATTACGTTTTAAATTTTTAAACCTTCCAAAGAATTTGTTAGAAATCGATTATATGTTTTCAACCAACCAACAATGTATGTATCTAATAGTTATAACTAAACAAACAATAAAAAGAATCACAACAATATAAAGAGATGAGGGAAATGAACAATCAAACCAAGACACCAAGATTTTACAGAGGTCAGCTACTAAGCTCTCTTTGCCCTACTCCCACTCCCTCGAGTATCCAACTTGAAGATTTCAACATGTATACAAGCTCCCTTTAGGCAAAAAACCATTTACCCACTTGCTTATGTTGTTTTTCCGACATAAGCTAAATTTCGATTCCTAATCTTACTGGAACCATATGCTATCCCACATCACAAGTCAATACACAATCACATATCTACACTATTAGAATTTACAACACTATTCCGATTTACACAATCACACAAGATAATCAAGATAGAGATTTGGATCTTATAAGACAAAAGAGATATCACAACCACGACAATTCCTTTCTGAGGCGAATCGAATGTTCTCTCTTAGCGGCCGACAGAGAAGAGCTGAGAGATCAGAAAAATTGAATTAAACCCTTAAACAAAACAACAAATTAGTGATCAAGAGATTTAGTGAGAGAAAGAAGGTTTTTAGAGAGAGAAAGAAGACTGAAAAATTCATGCAAGGAGGTCTATTTTTTTAGCTGGGAATAGTGTTGTATTTATAGGCAGGAAAACCCAATGGTAACTACTGGCGGACCTGGCAGTCTCAGATATATTTGGGGGCCGCTAGGCCTATCAGGGGGTCGCTGTTGATCCCATTTGAAGAGATATTGCTTAGCTTATAAAAGGCTTAGTTGTATTGAATAAATCCAAGACAACTATGGTAGAAACTTTGATTGAATATATCAA
>BQNB010004950.1:30279-70860 GCA_026074375.1 Tanacetum coccineum | reverse complement strand
CTCAATATAAGCCCTACTCATTTTTAAAGCTCGATTCACTTAGCTTGAGCTTATGAAAGCTTACAGCTTATAAAAGCTTCAACGGAGCTTATTTTATAAGCTTAAGTCCTTATAAGCCTCCATAAACCTCTATAAACCTCTTGCCAAACACAATCTAAGATTTGGAGCTTTTTTTTAGCAAGAGATTTGGAGCTTATAAAAGTCGTTAATGAGAATATTGGCAAGTCACTTGTCATGCATTAAATAACTTTGGGGCATATAACGAAAGTGCCAAATTACATTAGAGATAAGTTGTGTTAAGAATTGTGATTTCCAACTTATAACTTAGTGGAGCTAGCGCAAGTATGTTTTACAAAATTTTAATTTAGTTTATGTGTTGTCAAAATCTATTTTATTTTACACCAAAGGAGAATATGTATTTTTTTGTTTTAATTGGTACCGCTCGCTAGTCACTACGAACACAAAAAATGGAGGGGTCATAACGCATTAAATCGTTGTGAATAATGCTGATATTATTATCTTTAAGTGGACCACTTAATCTATGCACAAAATCAATGTGACGTATCTTTTCATACTCAGAGACCATGTGCAATGTTTGCTAAATAATCTAATACGAACTACTAGTAAAGTATACGCACACGATTCTTGTCGTTGGTCTTTTTTATTTATGTATATATTCTTTTACTTGAAAGATTCAGTTTGAAATGGTTTTTACATTATGGCTTGAAATTGTTGATTTATACTTTCTCTGTCACAAAATAACTTTTTAACGTTATGTAACGTACTAGAGTTTAGGGATAAGCATATGGCATGAATATCGATCTTGAACATGCCCCTAAAGACCTGAAATAGATACCGAACCTGTAACGATGCTGATTAGAATGCTCGGTTCATGATTCGGGAGTGAGTTTGCTCTCACTTTTTCTTTCAAAATGCTTTCGAGATCAGTACCGATCCGTACTGGGAGGGATAGAACTGATCACTAGTTCCGAAATTTGGAATGTAAAGTTTTACAAGTTTCAAACAATTCTGTAAAGAAAGTGATCACGTATAATAGGCATACTATGCCTCTGGGTCTGAGCCGTATTATCACAATGGGCTTTGAGCCCAACTAAACAAATAAGCGGACCAAAACTAAGCTCAGTGCCATACTGGCTACGGCCCGGATATTACAAGACGGACGCGGACCACTTACGGAAGGTAATCCGCGTCCGCGGACACAAAAGTAACGGAACCTTGCCCGACAAGGGTCCCACTCCGGCCATTAACAGCTACAAGCGAAATACTAGGAAAACCTAGTACTGAGCTCCCCTATAAATAGGGGTCCTCTGGCACACCACAAGGTACATAATCTCTGACACCTTTTTAACACACACATATTCTCTGACAATATGAATACTTACTCTCACGCCGGAGTCTAATCGTGAGGTCCGTCCTCACGGTAAGGCTAACGGTTTACTTTCCCTTGTGCAGGAAATCTTCTCAATCACTTTGTTTAGTACAAGATCCAATTCGAAGAGAGCTTGGAGGTTCAGCCCAACAGGCGATCTAAACCCAACTCAAACCCCGTCACACTTTTTGTACTAACAAGTTGGCGTCATCCGTGGGACCCACGTACACAACTACGTTCCTAAAATACTCAACATGAGCACACATTCAGGCCCCACTCCTACCACACCTACATCTGCTGTGCGGAACACGGCATGAAGGGGAAGGAAATACCACAAGAAAACCTGGATGGATCTGCGTCCGACGCTGCCCTCAGGGAATATTGTGATAAGCACTACAACCAATTGCTACCAATCTTGGCTGAAAAAACACACCAAGAGAAGGTGCAGCAAGAAAAGCTCAAGGCAGTTAAAGCCCGTCTTAATTTCGAGGAGGTTTCGCAACACTCTGAGTCCGGGACATTAAGCCGAATGAAGGACCTCAAGAAAAGACTCGGATATAAGCATATCCGCAGCATCTCCGAAAGTCCCGAACCAAGACGTGACCGGTCTGAATCGCCAAAGAAGAAAGGTCCAAAAAGGAAGACGATGTTTAAAAGATTGGAGAAAGGTGTATTCCACAGGTTACGAGACAAGGAGAATGGTATGTTCGCATACTCGAACGATTCAAGGCTTCGTTCATACTACAGTAGTCGCAGGGATACTGAGAGCTGTTACCAGAGTTCCCGCTCGAGAGGAGCAGAATCTGCTCTTAAGAAAAGTAACAACAAGAGAGAATTCTCACGTAGGACGGAAGCACTGTCCGAAGGGGAGGACAGTGCCGGAGGGCATTGGAAGTCAAGATCGAAAAGGCAGAAGTCAAGTGTTGAAGAAGACGATCTGTCCCAACCATGGGTATGTGAGGAAACATATCCTTTCACACCTCGGATCCGGTACTTTGATTTTCCAAAGACACAAATGCCCAGTCACATCAAGACATATGACGGAAGCGAAGACCCAAAAGATCACCTGAAGATCTTCCAGGCCGCCGCAAAGACGGAACGTTAGGCAATGCCCACATGGTGTCACATGTTTAATTCCACACTCACCAGAAATGCAAGAGTGTGGTTCGACGAACTTCCAAAAGAGTCCATTGATAGTTATGATGACCTAAAGAAAGCTTTCTTAGAGAACTACCTCCAGCAGAAGAAGTGCATCAAAGATCCGGTCAAAATTTACAATATTAAGCAAAGAGATGGGGAATCCACGAAAGAGTTTGTACGAAGGTACAAGCTCGAATGCAGGGATGTGAAGGGAGCTCCAGAATGCATGAAAATCTCCGAATTTATGCACGAAATTACCAACCCCGAATTAATCAAACGTCTACATGATAAAATACCAAAATCAGTAGACGAAATGATGAGGGTAACCACAACATTTCTTAGAGGAGAGGTGGCGGCCTCTAATCGCGAACAGAAGAAGTCATTCCCGTCGTAGAAACAACAAGAAGCTGGACGGAGGCAAAACTTCAAGAAGGGAAGCTTCCGGAACCAACAAAGGTCGGAGCAAAAGCAAGACAGATTCACCTTCCTTACAAAAACACCAAAAGAAATTTTAGCTTTAGACAAATGAAAATTCAAACCCCCTTCCCTAATGACAACCCTGGTAGAGAAAAGGAACGCTAGAAAATTTTGTGAGTTCCATGAGGAAGTAGGACATACTGCCGATGAGTGTATGCACCTAAAGAGGCAGATTGAGGAAATGCTTAAAGCAGGAAAGTTGTCACATCTAATCAAAGAGCTAAAGCAAAACAATACGAAAAACCAGGCAAATGCGGCAAAAAAGGGGGAAACCTCCGAAAAAGACAAGCCACTGGAAATCCTGATGGTACAACCATGACAGAGGGTAGCCAAACAAAGGATTACCTAAACCTTCTATCCGGAGACGGTGATCTCATTTCCCCCCTTAGGGTAGGGGGATGGGACGAAAGGTCCTATGATCATCTAGGCCGAGAAAGGGGCCAACTTTGTCCACCGCATGTATGTAGACGGAGGCTCCTCCTTAGAAATCCTATATGAACACAGCTTCAATAGATTCCGCCTGGAGGTTAAAAGTCAAATAATTCCTGCAGCCACACCACCGGTTGGGTTTAGTGGGGAAATAATATGATCGCTGGGACAAATATCACTGCTCATAAAAATAGGCGATAAGGAACACTCAACTTCAGCATGGATGAATTTCATGGTTGTAAGATCGCCATCTCCATACAACGGGATCATAGGAAGGCCGGTAGGAAGGAGAATCCGGGCAGTTCCGTCAATGGCTCACAGAATGCTATAGTTTCCAGTGACAGGCGAAACAGTCACATTACAGAGTAGCAGGATCGTATCACTAGAGTGCACGATGGTCTTAGGGCCAGGAGCATAGTAGCCCACAATTGACCAGGTCACAGAAGAAAAGATTCAAGTAGTAATCCACCCAGAATATCCGAAACAAACCATAACAATAGGCCCTACCTTAACAGAAGAAGGCCGGAAGGAGTTGTGCCGACTGCTAAGGCGTAACCTTGATATCTTCGCCTGGAAGCCAATGGATATGACTGGAGTTCCGTGTCACATAGCGGAACATAGGCTAAATATTCGTGAAGGATGTTTACCGGTTAGACAAAAGAAAATGGGGCAGGCACCTGAGAGAAACAAAGCAATCTACGAAGAAGTGGAAAAGCTGGTGGACGATGGCATCATGAAAGAAGTCCATTATCACAGTTGGCTGTCGAACCCAGTAATGGTGAAAAAGCATGGCGGCGGTTAGAGAATATGTGTGGATTTCAAGGACTTAAACAAAGCGTGCCCCAAAGATGCTTATCCACTACCGAAAATAGACTGGAAGGTAGAATCCCTTTGTGGGTACCCTTTCAAATGTTTCTTGGATGCATACAAAGGGTATCATCAAATGAAGATGGCAAAAGAGGATGAGGAAAATACAACATTCATCACAAGCCAAGGAATATTCTGTTACTCAAAAATGCCATTCGGATTAAAAAATGCTAGGGCAACTTACCAACGTCTGGCGGATAAAGCCTTCCAAAAACAAATCGGCCAGAACTTGGAAGTATTAGTGGACAACTTAGTCATTAAAAGTTTCACGGGGAAAGAAGTAATCAGAGACATCGAGGAAACGTTCAAAACCCTCAGAGAGATAAACATGAAATTAAATCCCAAAAAATGTACCTTTGGGATAAGAGAAGGCACATTTCTAGGGTACAAAGTAAATGCTGACGGGTTAAAAGTATGCTCGGATAAGGTAGAAGTGGTTCTCACCTTTTCGTCTCTAAAGTGTTTGAAGGATGTGCAAAAGCTAAACGGGAAATTGGCAAGCCTCAACAGATTTTTGTCTAAATCAGCCAAAAAATCATTGCCATTCTTCAAAACTTTAAAGAAATGCACAAAGAAAAGTGACTTCCAATGGACTACGGAAGCGGAAATGGCATTCAAACAAATGAAAAAATTGATACCGGAATTTCCTATGCTAACCGCACCAAAAGAGAAAGAGGAATTAATCGTCTACCTGGCGGTAGCAAAAGAAGCGATCAGTGCACTCCTAATAACGGAAAGGAACGGGAAACAAATGCCCATCTACTTCGTCAATCGTGCATTACAGGGCCCGAAAATAAATTACACCCAATGGAAAAACTGATACTAGCTCTAGTAAGTGCAAGAAAGCGACTTAAAAGATATTTTTAGGCACATACAATCAATGTAATCACGGACCAACCAATAAAGGAGATACTGTCAAATCCAGAGGTCACAGGAAGACTGCTCAAGTGGAGTTTCGAGCTAGAAGAACATGATATCCATTATAGGCCGACAACCTCAGTCAAAGGAAAAATTCTAGCAGACTTCATTATGGAGCGTCCGGAAGATGACTCTCCGGACACACCCATGGAAGATAAGGAAGAACTTCCGGATCTATGGATACTGTTCACGGACAGATCATCATGCATAGACAGTTCCAAAGCAGGGCTAATACTCACAAATCCAAAAAGAATGGAATTCACATACGCTCTAAGGTTTGGGTTTAAAGCTACCAACAATGAAGCAGAATACGAAGCATTGATAGCTAGCCTCCGCATAACAGAACAAATGGGTATAAAAAAATCTCCAAGCACATGTGGATTCTTGATTCGTGGCTAATTAAGTCAAAGGATCTTACATAGCAAAGGAACCAAGCATGATCAAATACCTGGAGAAAGTCAGAACTCTAGCCAGCACTTTTAAGGAATTCTTCATCAAACAAGTGCCTAGGGGGGAGAACAAAAAGGCATATGCACTAAGCAAGATTGCGTCCACCAGCTTTGCCCACCTGAGCAAACAAGTACTTGTGGAAGAACTCAAAGAAAAATCAATAGACGAAAAGGAAGTGCTTGCGATAGTAGAAGAAGAAGGACGCACGTAGATGACTCTTATTCATGAGTACCTTGTAGAAGAAATCCTACCAGAAGAAAAGAAAAAAGCAAGGGCTGTGCGCCGCAAGGCAAGGAGGTATGCCGTGACGAGTTTTGTACAAAAAGTCTTTCCTCGGACCATGGTTACGCTGTGTCGGACCGCTACAGGCAAACTATGTCCTGAGAGAAATCCATGAAGGATCATACAGCATGCATGCCGGTCCTAGGTCCGTGGTGGCAAAAGCTCTAAGATCAGGGTACTACTGGCCAACTATGCACGTGAATGCCAGGAAACTGATAAGGGAATGCAACGACTGCCAGGTTCACCGCCCTATGCCAAGAAACCCGCAGCAAAATTTAACCCCCAACATGTCCCCATGGCCATTCTACAAATAGGGGATTGATATAGCCGGACCATTCCTGGAAGGTCTTGGCATAGTCAAGTTCCTAATAGTAGCAATCGATTACTTCACCATGTGGATAGAAGCAAAACCTGTGGCAACCATATCAGGAGCCCAGATCAAGAAGTTTATGTGGGATAACATAGTTTGCAGATTTGGTTTTCCAGGGGAAATAATATCCGACAACGGAAAGCAGTTCAGGGATAACCCATTCAAAGATTGGTAAGAAAAGCTATGCATCCGCCAATGCTTTGCTTCCGTTAAACACCCACAAGCCAATGGCTTGGTGGAAAGGGCAAATAGGAGTTTAGGTGAAGGAATCAAGGCAAGGTTGGACGAAAGAAGCAAAAATTGGCTGGAGGAAATTTCACATGTCATATGGGGACACCGTACTATGATCAAGTCCAGCAACGGAGAAACACCATTCTCACTCACGTATGGAAAGGAAGCCGTAATTCCCGTAGAGATTGGCATGCCAACTTTGAGAACTGCGGAGGTTAACATGATAAAAATGATGAAGCTTTGGGAATCAACTTGGACCTTTTGGAAGAAAAAAGAGAACAAGCAGCAATCCAAAAAGCAAAAAGTAAAGCCAAAATGGAAAAATACTATAATTCCAGGGTTCGTAACACAAGCTTCAGGCAAGGAGACTTTGTCTACCGAAACAATAAAGCAAGCCATGTGGAAGAAGGAGGCAAGCTCGGACCTAAGTGGAAAGGACCATATGAAGTCACATAAGCTTTAGGAAAAGGAGCATACAAGCTCAGAGACTGCAATGGGAACGTCCTTTCGCGGACATGGAACATCTACAACCTTAAGAAATACTTTGTGCATAAAATGTAAACACCTCTCCCACGCAACATAAGCAATGGATGGGGCACTATCTGAATTTATTTGCTTATTGTAATGTCTTTAACTTTTAATGAATAAAAAAGTAAAGCCTGGCTACCTTCACACATTTTACTTTGAATTTTTATTTACTCTTTACTTTGCAAAGTTATCTGAATATTACATGAATTGGTAATACACGCACACAAAGGGTGGTATGCGTTTAATTACACATACTTTTCACCATTAAAAACGGACTTAAATGACTAAAAACGCACATAAAATGCCATAAATATGCTTGTTTTTGTGTTTGTATTGTGCAGGTACCGGATATTCACTAAAGGACAAAAACAAAGCCAAACCGGACAAAACCGAGCACGGATTTGAAAAGAGCATGAAAAACTGAGGCTAAAGGTACAAAAGGGTTGAAAACGGAGCTAAAATGGACATTTCTGGATCGACTCGACAACGTTTGTGCATTTAATAAAGTCAAGACGAAGTCAAAGTCAACCCCGGGATACGGCTTTGGAAATGGCATCGAAAACCGAACCCAAAAACCTAATTGCTAAAAGTGGGCCCACCCATACCCACCTAGTGGGCCCGGGTCAGCCCACTACCCATTTAAAGCCCAAAATTCCTTTAAAATCATACCCGGCCCACCTTGTATAAATAGGCCCAATTCACTCTAAACGTAACCTTTGTTTCCCTTTCACCTTAACTCGTTAGTCCTTGTAAACACCCAAATATGTTTCAGGGGGCATTTCTGCCATCCCCCAAAGTTGTATCCACCACAAGGACGAATCTTGCAACAATAATATACAAGTTGGGGGACTACTTTTGCCATTTTGTTAAACCCTCACCCTGCCTAATTTTAAAACACTGTATATCTTCCTAACCCATTTCTCGCCAACTCCCCCTGTCACCTATTCACCTCGATTCTACCACCACTAACATGCTATACCACAAACCCACCCACTCATGGGCTTATGAAAAGCTGCAATCTTAAGAAAAACCATTGGCCAAATGGATACGACAACAACATCAAGGGCTAGGATCTTTTAACTTGGGCACAAAGACAAGATGAAGGGCCATGATTGCTTTGGGGATCACTCTCACACAACAAACACACTTGTGTTTCTGTCTCAGCAAAGAAACACATCCAGAAGAGGACAAAAAGACCAAAGAGAAGACAAGTCCTAGCTTATTTTCTATATAAATGACTCTTTGTAAGCCCATAAGAGGCATCTAGCTTTTTTACTTTTTTGCTTAACTTAGTTTTAATCAGCTTATTGTATTTTCTTGTAATGTCCTTTTTGAAGTTAATGAAATTCAAGTTTGATTTCTCTTTAAATCCGTTTTCAAATTTTAAGTTTCTTTAAGTTTTACAAGTCATTCTCATAAGCTCTTTTAAGCTTATAGGAACTGTTTTAAACTTATTCAAAGGTTTTATAAAAGGTTTTTGTGAAGTACTGTTGCATTCACATGGAATATTGGTTTTGTGTTACTGGTGATAAGCTGAAAAATTGAGGAAGACTTTCTGGGTTACTTAGATTTGCTTATTTATAAGCAAAGGTAGGTTTAGAGCTTAATAGGGCTGGATCACCCTTGTTTTGTGCAAAGGGTTCTTTGTAAGTTCAATTTTTTTCAATTTTTGCTTATTCACTGTAGCTGAGCTTATCTTTGCTTATTTCTTGCTTTAATTGCTTATTTATGCTTGTTAGTTGTTTACTTGTCATATATTTTTTAAAATCTTTGCTTAAATCAGCAAGAGTCAGCTTAAAATTTGATTTAGGAAAATTAAAGGGGTGTTTGGGCTAAGGGTGAAAACGGGTCATTTGGGAATTAAAAAACCATTTGGGTCATCTTGGCCAAATTGCACAAGTTCTTTTTAATTGATTGAAGCTGTTTTCAAAGTTTTTTTGGTTTGAGTGTTGATTTTTAAAGCCTTGTCTATAAGCACTTTGAAACTGTGGCTATAAATCAGTTTTAAAATGCTTATATGATTGAGACTTCAAAATCTGCCCTTAAAGCTTGTTTTGAGTCCTTTTTGATGTCCTAGATGCAATTAGTTAAGTCTCTTTTGGTTTACTTGCATTTTTCATAATCTGTCCAAGTTTTTACAAAGTTTTTCATAGTCATAACTGTCCCTTTTCATTTTAAGTTATCAGATAGTAAAACCTGATTTTAGCTTTTGAAAAGTTGTGCACAAGCTCAATTGGAGCTAGTCTCCATCTGTTTTAAGCTAGTTTTCAGTTTGGAGCTTATTAAGTTGCTTTTTCCTTGACCTGCATTTTGCCATTTGTTACTTGAAAGAAAACCAAAAAGGTCCCCTGGTGCAAACTGTCCCATTCTCAGCCCTATTTAACTGCTTATTTGCTTTTCAATTTTTTTGTTTTTTGTTTTTTTTTAAAATCCCTTAAGCTGTTCTTTAAGCCAGTATAAGCCCAACCATTAAGATTCACTCTAAGGGCTTAAAATTAAGCCCCAAAGGTGACCCTTAAGGCTGTTTGGTTATCAGTTTGCCACCCTTGCTTATTTGACTCTTTTTGCTTTCTGCTTATAATCTTAGCTTATTTGTGATTATGTTTGTTTTTTTAGGTAGCTTTGCTTATCTGCTTTGGCTTATCTCCCATTTTCCTTAGCTTATTAGCCTCTAGTTAGCTTAGCAGTTTTACACTTTTAGGACTTAGTGTAAAAGTAGTATTCTGCCCCTTGTATTTGCTTATTGTCCCTTGCCTAATTTAGTTCTTACATGCTTATTAGGTATTATAGATAATCTGTTTGTGCTTATTTTCAATTTTAATTTGTGTAGGTCCTTATAAACAGGATCTGAATGAGCCTTGAATGAAATTTATAGTCCTTTGAAATAAATCAACGATACTCATAAGAGACAATCGATTGTGAATTATAAATATTGCGCGGAATATCATTATTACACCAAGGACGAACACAAGAACAAATACTAAAATTGCTATTACTATTATATTGATTGTGATTATCAATCATCTGGATTTCTTTACAAATACTATTCTATGTTCCTTTTAGGGCTTAAGCAACCTAAACGCGTTAAGAGTTAATACTTATCTTTCCTAAATCAATGCTAAATTGATAAACTATTACTAAAATTACAACTGACGTAAACTGTATGACAGCAGTATTAACTTTTTTTAATACTACCATAATTAAGTTATGCTGGCAGACTTAAAACCTTGCTTCTTACCAGATTTAAACATTAATCTACTAACAGTACTAACTATTCAGCTATCAGTAGTAAACTATATTAACTGACCTTAACTTTAATACTTACAGTATTAAGGTCTGTTTACAATATTTCCTAACAATTCCTCCCCTAAACTTGATCTGTCATCCATGAAACTTCAAGGTTTCTTCGTAATTTGGTTCACTTGGGCCTTAGAGGATTGTCTTGACTTCTAGTCTTCAAAATAATATGTCTTTAAGTCTTCAAAATCTAGACAGCAACTAGGTTTTCAATAGCACTCCAATCTTGACTGACAACAAAAATATAGTTTTTGGCAAACTACCAGCATTAAACGGATATGTTGTGTCTTTCAATGAGCCGTTTGCTATGGACTAGCCATATGTTTAGGTTTGTAAGACCATGGTACAATTGAGACCATGTGATTTTGAGCAAATCATCAGCTAATAACGGATTTTGAGAACTCTTTACAAGCTAGCCGTTTGTGCTCTGGGAGTACGCATGCTTCAGTGATGAATTTCTATGGGGCCTTGAATACCATACAATTTTGGTATATTCGTCATCCATGAACGGATTATTTGAGAAGTCTTACCAAGCAGCGTTGCTCTTGGTATAGTAAGTTCTTTATGTCTGTTAGACATGGTGAACCAAAGACCATTTATTGTGTGGTGTTAGCAACACTCAAACCCTTAATGCCTCTTCATGATCAGATTTGGCTAGGTCATAATCATCAGAATCGTCCAAATTCTTCCAGCTAATGTTTTACAAATTTGATCAGCTTAAATCACATAGTGCTATCTTCTTTAGTTTTCTAACTTCAATTAAAGTTGTGAAAAGCTCTTCTTGGTCAGAGGGTATCTGTTTTCTACAAGCATATGAATGACTAGTCCATTACTTGTCATGATAGTATGTACCCCTGAGGAACTATGTAATTTCCAGCTAATAATCTTCCAGTTAAGCTGTTCATCCCAAAAGTCAGCAGTGTTACCTTGATTAAACATTATCATCAGATCTCCCCAAAGCATCGTATCAAATCCTTCAGGAATTTCATCTTGATATTTTTTCATTACAAGTTCATAGACAGCCTTCAAGTCTTCTCTGTCAAAGATTGATAGGACTCCCATCAAGGTGCGGAAGAATCTCTTATTTAATTACTTCTTGTTTTACCATATTCAGATAGTCATCTTCCAAAGGTTTGGTTGGATCATATTGAGGTTTAGTTGTGAGGTAAAATGACTTCCATTCAACAATGGGATATTGATGATCAAGAATATCAACATCAATCACTTTATCTTCATCAGGAGCTATATGTAAGCACATCTTTAAGTCATCATCTTCTCTTGTGAGACCAGAGGTATACTTTCTTCTTTTTGCTTTTAGCTTCCTTCTTGTGCCTAACTTTCTTTTCTTAGCTCCTTCTTCCTCTTTAACTTCCTCATGGACAGATTCAGCCTTCTGTTCTTTCTCTTTATTAGCAGCTTGCTCATTCATCTTTTTGACTGCTCTTTCATCTTCCTTAGATCAATAGCCACAAAAAGTTTGATCTCTGTTTCTTTGATCTCTCTACAAAGGACTTGGATCTCCTCAAACAGATTTAGACTTTAACTCAGCATGCTTCTTATTTGCAACATGTTTAAGATAAGTGATCATCTGATTTCTAAGCTGAGATATTGTTGGTGGCTTGTTTCTGATAGCAGCATATCTTTGTTTGAAGAAACATTCCTTTGGGCTGCAAAGCAATGTTGTCATCATGTAGAACTTTGCCTCTATCCTCAATAGAATATTGCTCCCTTTCTTCTTGTTGAATCTTTTCTGCAAGAATCTGATCTGCATTTAGTCTTGCTTGAATGTAGTCAAATTCAGTTGCAAGTGCTTCTTTTGCAGCTTCTTCCTCTTGCTCTACCGCAATCCTTCTAGCCAGAAGTGCATCAAGATCAATTTGTCTTTGTGTTTCAGGATTCATTGTAGCTTTGCACACTCTTTAGTGCCTCTAAATTGGCTAGTTAGCTTCAGTATTACCAGTATTAACCTCCTCAAAAGCAGTATTAAGGTTAATACTACCAGTATTAAGAGGATTAGTACTGGTAGGTACTATTGTAGGTACTGGTCCTAAGTGCTTCAAAGCAAGAGCATCCAATTCTTTTCTAAAAGTCATAATGTCATCAGCAGACTTGGATATTGGTGTAGAAGATGGCTGCCTTGGGGAGTGAGTCTTCTTTGTAGCAATCTTTTCAGAAAGAGATGTAGAAGAAACCACCATTAGGTCTGCATCCTCCTCAGTTTGCACATCAATATCAATGACTTCCTTTGAACCTGCAGGGTTAGCTTGATTTTGCAAAGAGACAGGTATATAGTTCATAGAGTCTGTAAGATAGTCTAAGTCAAACATCCACCTATGGCCTATTCCCTGTACATTGGGTTTTTCCTCAAGAAAGTTGACATGAAGGTTTACTTCAACTCTTTTGGTGACTAAGTTATAAACCCTAAAGGCTTTACTATTTACAGAGTAACCAACAAGAAAACCCTCATCAGATTTTCCATCAAACTTTCCTAGTGGGCTAAGAGTATTGAGAATGGTAACATGGCACCCAAATGGTCTTATGTAGCTAAGGATTGGTTTGTGGCCAAACAAAAGCTCATAAGGAGTTTTGTTTTGAGGCTTGGTCACTCTTACCCTGTTGAAGGTATAGCAAGCAGTATTAACTGCTTCTGCCCAAAAAGTGGTAGGTAAGTGTGAGTCAGCTAGCATAGTCCTAGCAGCCTCTATAAGGGTCCTATTCATTCTCTCAGCAACCCCATTTTGCTGAGGAGTTCTTGCATTACTAAACTCCTGTTTTATACCCTTTTCCCCACAGAACTCAAGCATAACCCTGTTTTTAAATTCTGTCCCATTATCTGATCTAATGATTTTTACTTTTTGATTAAGTTGGTTTTCTATCTGTTTTATAAAAGTCTTAAGAATGTTGCTAGTCTCATCCTTTTTGGCTAGAAAGAATACCCAACAAAACCTTGAACAGTCATCAGTAATCACTAGACAGTAACTTGCATGGTTGATACTCCTCACAGAAGTTGGTCCAAATAAATCCATATGCAAGGTATGTAATGGGTGGGTCACATATCTATCAATCTTGGCCTTACAGGAGGCCTTGTGTTGCTTTCCCTTCTGACAAGCAACACAAGTGTGGTCATTTTTGAAACTCTTGGAAGGTAACCCTCTAACTAGATTATCCTTTACAAGTTTATTTAAGTTTTTGAAATTAAGGTGACCTAACCTCCTGTGCCACAATTTAGCTTCATTAGATGAGGCTTTTGCTAATAAACAAGTGTATCCTTTTGAAGAATCAACATTTTTCATATCAAAAGTATACATGTTGTGTTGCCTAGGAACTTTAAGAAGAACCTGATTTTCATCAGGCATCTTGAAGTCAGAGGACACCACAAAACACTCTTTTTCAGTAAAAAGTACATTTAGCTTTTTATCACATATCTGAGATATGGAGAACAGATTAAAATGTCCAAGTTCTTTCACAAAAGCCACATCATCAAAAACTAAATTTCCTAATCTAATTGTACCTTTTCCACTGATACTACCTTTACTTCCTCCAAAAGTAACAGATCCCACTTTGGATAGTTCTTGATAATCTTCAAGATGGGCCCTGTTACCAGTCATGTGCCCAATAACAACCATTAATAATTTCTATCAAAAATACCTCTAAGCTCCATATGCTTCATGTATTTGATCGCACAATCAAAAAGAGATTAGTTTCCTCTTGGGACCAGGCTTCATAGGCTTGGGTCCTCCTTGTGGACCTCTAGAGACATTATCATACTTGAATCATGGGGGGTTGGTCCACTAATTGGTAATTGAGATTGGTATTTACTTTCTCTCAAACACAACCTGCTGATGTCTTATAATCAGTGCCCATTTTACCCTTAACAACATATTTAAACTGACTTGTGTGTTGTATTCCTGAAAAGGTCCTATTACAGGTGAACCTTTGGTTGAAAAACATTTATTTGGACCTTTTAAGATTCACCTGAGAAAGTTAGGGCTGGTTTTGTTTTAAAGTCTAGTTTGAATACTGGACCTATTAACTCTACAGTATTAACATGCACACTACCAAATAACATTTTTGCTTGCCATATTAAATTCTAGACTACCCAGACTTAATTTGAGTGCCAGAAATTAACATGCACACTACCATCAATTAACATTGTGCTTGCCAAGTATTAAACCGAGAACTACCAACATATTTGAGTGCCCAGGTGAACTAAAGTACTAACATTTCCATGACCAGTATTAACATTTACCCTACCAGTTTTAATAGTTTTGCTAGCAGTACTAAGGTTGGGTCTAATGTTACTTAGTTGTACAGGTCTGGGAGTGAATTTATTTGCTTTATTCACCCTGTTAGTGTTAGTCCAGGCTGGTGTGGCTTGCTGAATATCAGCATGAACCATCCTTTGGCTCTTAAGAGCAGCTTCCCTTGCCATCTTCTTCTCATAATAGTCACAGTCCTTAATCAAGTGACTAAGACTTCCACACACAAAACATGGTTTTCTTTCAAAAGAATATCCTGCACCTAATTCCCTTTCCATTTGTTGATTCCAATTCTGTCTGTTATTTGAAGGAATAGGTGAGGAAGTCACTGGTGTCCTAATTGGTTGCCTAGGAGTTTTTACATGCTGTGCACAACTAGGGACAACTGTCTGTTTGGGTTTAGGCACTTGTGGTAGAGTCTTTTGGGTGGCAATGGTAACCTGCTCAATAGAAGGTATAGGGATAGGGTCATGGATAGGGTCATCATTGACTGAATGGTCAGATACAGCTCCTAGCTCCCCATCACTGTCATTGGATGGACAGATTGAGAAAACAATGGAACTAGCATCAGACACTGTAGGACTAGGAGATTGAGGTTGAGGTCCATATTTACCATACTCATACAGAGAATCATCTATGTCCTCCTGTTCCCTAGGGGTATAATCACCACTAAGAGGATGGGGGACACCTTTATACTCTACCTGTTTAAATCTGCTGTATAGTGGGATGTCATAATATCCTGCATCTGTTTCCCTAAGAACAAAAATACCTCTACTTATCTCTTCCTCATATCCTAGGACCTCAGCATTTGATTGTATGCCATATCCTAAACCTATCTTAACAGTTGAGCTCATCCCACAATCAATTAGCTTCCAAAGATTTTTAGAAGATGCAAACCAAGAATCAACAATTTTTTGTAAATCATCTTTGTCCTTGACAGCTTTCATTCCTATTCTTCTATATTTTTTTAGCTTTTCATCTTTTTCAAAAATTTGATTAGCTTGAAAATGTAATTTTTCAGTTAAGGAAGTTTGCTGTTTGTGGGAGGCTTTAAGCTGAGATTCTAATTTCTTAACAGCTAGCTTATGGGCAGTTAAGGCAGCTTCCTGGTCACCAAATTCAGATTGCAGTTCATCATACTTAGCTTGAAGTGCATTATATGAATCTAAACACAATTTAGAGCACATGGATACCTCATTATTCACAGTGAAAGCCATTAGAGCATGATTGAGTTCCTCATCTGCAGTCTGCTCTACCCAATTGATCTGACCTTCATCAATGGTCATCAAGGCTTCCTTTTCAGTTCGCACTGGCTTGAAATCCTGACCTCTACCTGCTTCCTGCCTGCTACCTTCCTTTGAACCTTTAAACTTGCACTCCCTGGCAAAATGCCCAGTATTGTGGCAATTGAAACATTCGACTTTTCTCTTATCAAATGCCACATGCATTTTTCCATCCACTCTTGGCCGTCTGCCTGTCTTCTTGTAGAACTTCTTAATCTTTATGGCAGTCATAGCAATCTGCCAATTTATATCCATTTCTTCCAAATCCAGATCATCAATTTGATCTAGGTCTTCATGTATCAAATCCACATCATCAGCATTTGTGGCTAGAAAAGAATGGATAACTTCATCAGCAAGACCAGGAGTAGCAGTTGTTGTTGCTTTGGAAGAGGAAGTGGTATAAGAACTATAACTTCCTGAGCTGTGGCTTGGCTTATGCTTGCTGGAAGAGGCTTTGGCTTGTGATAGAAAAGCCACATTATCAGATGTAAGGGAAGAAGATGATGTCTTTTGGATGTCTTGTTCAAAGACACTCAGATTATTGTATAAATCATCTATTGACAGTGTGTCAATATTCTTCTTCGTTCTCATTGTCATGGCTAGACTGTCCCACGCAGGAGGAAGGGACCTCAAAAACTTGTGATTTGCGTCTTCATCTGACACACCAGCACCAAGGGCATCCAACTGTGATAGGAGTTTTTGGAACCTATCATACCCTTTCTCTAAGCTTTCCTTAGACGAGATAGTAAATGCCTCAAACTGTTGTTTCAAAACAGCTTTTTGCATTTTCTTCGAGTTCGCATTACCACCAAACCGTGTCTTGATGGCTGCCCAGATCTCTTTGGCATCATCCATGCCATGAAAACGTCTGAGATGATCTTTTGGAACAGCCATTAGCAGTAGTGTTCTAGCTTTCCTTTCTTTCTCATCAGCAAACTGTTCTTCCTGTGTGGCTGGAGGAAGAACCCTGTATACACCATCCTTACCTTTGGTGACTCGCTTCTTTGAGTTCCCATTCTGAATCACTTTCCAGACCTCATTATCTATATACTCAAGATAATGTTCCATCTCCATCGCCCACGTATCATAATCATCTTTTTGGAGGACGGGCAGTTTAATGTTTGAAAGTGTATTTGTGGTGATTATTTGTGGTGGTTTAGCAGGAGCATCTCCTTTGTTGGTTGCTGGTACAGATCCATCCAAAGATGCATCATCATGAAGAGAAAGTTCCTCATCATCATGAAGAGAAAAATTATCGTTTGCAGGTTGAGACATGATTATTTGATTTGGTGGAATAAAAGGTTTTGATCTATGTTCAATCTTGTGCAAAGTCCCTTTAGTGGCTCTGATACCACTTGTAGGTCCTTATAAACAGGATCTGAATGAGCCTTGAATGACTTATAGTCCTTTGAATAAATCCAAAGATACTATAAGAGACAATGACTGTGAATATAAATATTGACGCGGAATATCAATACTTATACCAAGACGAACACAAGAACAAATACTAAAATTGCTATTACTATTACTATTTGATTGTGAATACTCAATCAATTTGATCTGTTTACAATACTATTCTATGTTCCTTTTATAAGCTTAAGGAACCCTAAACGCGTTAAGAGATAATACTTATCTCTTCCTAAATCAACGCTAAGTTGATAACTATTACTAATATTACAACAGACTTAACTGTCTGACCAAGCAGTATTAACTTTAATACTGCCAGACTTAAGTTAATGCTAGCAGACTTAACTTGCTCTACCAGACTTAACTTTAATACTAACAGTACTAACTATTCAGCTATCAGTACTAACTATAACTAACAGACTTAACTTTAATACTAACAGTATTAAGTCTGTTTACAATATTTTCCTAACAATGGTTATTTACACTAGAGACACTCACAGAAGAAACACAAATGTCACATCACGGATTGCCACGTTGGCAATCTGTGTGAGCTAAGGAGTGGTCCAACTGATAAGATTGAGCTCCTAATGATTGGTAATGATTGAAGGACAGGATTGAAAGGAGCATGTGCAGAGGCTAAGGACCTAAAAGCATCTTTGGCAGGCTATAAATAGCCTTCCTTCACTCTCACATTGAATCTTCTTGACCTGCATTTTTCTTTAGTTTATAAAATAGCTTTTGTAATTTTTTTTAATTTAAAATTGTAATTTTCTTTCAAGCTCTTGTAATTTCCTTTTATTAAGTATTGTAATCCGTTTTTAATCATTAATAAAATCATCATTTAGTTTTCATAAACTGTTTTCACTTTTAATCTCTCAAATGATTAAGCTACTGTTTCATAAGCTACTAATAAGCTCTTTGAGTCTCTAAGCTCAAATTGAGCTATTAATAAGCTCTTAATATAAAACCAATAAAATCAGTTTATTACCTTTGCTTATATGGATCTATGCATTTTGGATGATAAGCTTAACTTGGAAGAGCTTATGGGACCCTTACCAGCTTATCCTAGGATGAGCTGGAGCTTGTAGACAGCTCATTGAGCCTTAATTGCCTTTGTTTAATTAAGTCCATTTGTAAGTTTTCAATTACTCTTTGTGTCTTTAAAATTCCTAGTTTAGATTTGCTTATTTTTCTTATTTGTTTGCTTACTTGTGCTTATATATGTGTTATTATGCTTATGAATGTTGTTGATTATCTATTTTCATGATTATAATGCTTAGATCTTAGTTTACTTCTCAATCTGTCATAAATCATAAAAAACAAAAACAAAAATATTAGCATAGATTATATATCTTTGTTTCTGACTTAATTGAATAAGTTGTTCAATATCTGGTTATAAAGTTTTAATCATTAGATTTTAAAATTGCAAGCTTAAATGAATTTTTAAAATGATAAAGGGGTGTTTGGCAAAATAGATTTTATCACAAGCTAGAACTGTTTGTGGCTCTTAAAGTCTTAAATCTGAGTTTGATTATCATTAGTAGGTTTATAGGTTTGAATTTTAAAAAGTGTGATAAGTGTAATCAAGTTTACATAAGTTTTCTAGTTAATGCTTTGAATCTATGAGCTTATAATCAGTCATAAAAGGATTTTTTTAGCTTAATTGAATTTTAGCTAATTTAAGTGTTTTTGTAGGCCTTAGTTTTGTGATTGAAGAATGTTAGGATTGTTGCATTAGGCCTGCATTAGTAGGATTTCAAGTTGAGTCATATATAAGTGCACTCTACACTAGGGTAGTCAAAAGTAAAAGTCCCTTTTTCAATCCATGAATTCAGAGGGTAGATTTTGTTTTTAGTTTTTTGAATTTTTGATTACAAGTAGTTTTCAAGTCATAGATTAAATGTTTCAAAATTGTTTTAAATTATAAGCTCTTTTGAACATTTGAATTTAAGTTCAAAAATGGTATTTATCCTTTTTCAAAGATCAGTGTTCACTGATCTGTGAGTATACTGTCTGTTTTCACAAGCTCTTTTTAATAAGCTCTTGTTGCTTTAAGCTCTTTTGAAAAGCATTTTCTAGTAGAGTTTAAGCCAAGTTTTTAGAAAAACCAAGTTTCACTTCATAGGGTGCTTATTTGGGAGCTTAATTTTTGGCTCAAAGTGCCCTTAAGGCCTGTTTGGTTTTAAGTGGTTTGCAAAAGTTCTTATTTTGAATTACAAAAAATATTAACATAGTTTGTTAGCTTATTGTTTTTGCTTATTTGATTATTGAAAATTGTTCATTAGATCTGTTATAAGCTTTTTAACATCTGGTGTTTGAATTTTGATCTTTAAATCTCATTTTCATAAGCTAAATATGGATTTAAGGAACTTAAAGGGGTGTTTGGTTCAGGCAGTACTAACTTGAGTTAGTACTGTCCTTGACCATTTGAACCTTTAAGCTCACTTTCAATCTCATATTTAAGCTTATAAAAGTAGGATTTACAAGTTTTAATAGTTTTTATCAAGTTTTCATAAGTTTTTGTGTAAAACTTATAAAACTGAGTTCATAAGCTCAGTTTCATAAGCTTTTTGTGCTTATTATTGTTCTAGTTGTCATATGTGTTTAATTTGTGTTTGTTTGATGTTTAAATGATGTTAGTTTAGAGTTTTAAGGGTTGCACATTTTGATTTTGAGTTTTTGCTTTAAAACTGTCAAATGCATCAGTAGCTAAAACAGCCAAAATGCCTTTTTCAATTTCCAAATTAAGCTAGTAATAGTTAGTTTTAGCTTTTTAAAATTCATAGCACAAGTAGTTTATAAGTAGTTCTAAATCTGATTTAGTTTTTTTAAGTAAAAAGTAGCTTATTTAGATAGCTTAATATAGGGCTGCAATTGCTTATTTGTCTTTTCATTAAATCTTAAAAAACCAAAAATATTGTAGACAGCCTTTTTCATTTAGCTTTTTCTTGCTTATTTGACTTTCAAAATGCTTTTTGAAAGTGTTTTTAAGTAGTATTCCAGGTCTACTTTTTAGTTTAATCAGCCAAAAGTCCATAAGGATCCTTTAGCTTATTGAAAAATAAGCTCAAAGGTGCCTTAAGGGACTGTTTGGTTCACAGTTTAGCTTTAAGTGCTTATTTCTTAATTTTAGCTTATAACTTCTTGTTTTTGCTTATTTTTAGCTTAAATTTGCTTATTAGGATTAGTTATAAGTAGTTTATAGCTTATCTTTGTCTGTTTTTAGCTTATACATGTTTTTAGCTTAACTAGCTTAAAAAGCCTTTTTAGAGTAAATTATCACATTTTTAGCTTATTTTACCTTTTTAGCTTATTTCTGTGCTTATTTTTAGTTTTCATAAAAAGTGTTTTCACAAAAGTTACTTATTTTGAGCTTATTTTCAACTTTGCTTTTATAAGTTTTTGAAAAGAAAAAAAAGGGGAAAGTGGAAGTCGGGGGTGAGCAAGACTCGAACCCCCGACCTCAACACTCTCAACCCTTTATAACACCACAACACACACTCACTACCACTGCGCCCTGGGGTCTTTTTCGTTATACTCCTACACAACTTAATTCTTATACACGTTTTAGCCTTATAAGCTTAATAAGCTGTTTCAGCTTATTTCGCGGCTTATTCGATAAGCTGTGACATTAAGCTTATTTTTCCTAGGATCTAATTAGTTTAAGCTATTTTCTGTAATTTTTCTAGAATTTTTAAAATTAGTTTAGTATTTTTAAACATTTATTTTCATTAAAAACTTTAAAAAATCATAAAAAATAGAAAAATAATCAGAAAAATATAAATCTTTTTTAGAAAATTTCCTTTTATCATAAAGTTTATAGGAAAATTGGTTTTGCTTTCGTAGGGTCTAATTTGCAAAATTTTGATTTTTAAAGAACGGGTTTTGTTCCCGTTCTCGTTTTTCGTGTTTTAAGGTTCATTTCAACTCCGTTTTCGTTCTAGTTTTCTTTAAACTTACTTTTTAGTCAATTAGAGTCCATTTAAAAAGAAAAATTCAATTTAGGTTTAATTTTAGAAATTTAGGGTTTTTGGCCTCCGTTTAGAGTTCCCGTTTTGCGTTTTAATAAAAGTTTGATTTCCCGTTATTCGTTTTCGTGCTTAGTTGTTATCATTTGCTTATTTTAATTTGTAAAAGTAGATAATTAAATCAATCTTTGTTTCCTATTCAAATCATTGTCCGAGCATCAAACGTGGTTTCAATTTCACAAATCGTTGGGGAATAACGACCCGGGAATCATACTTCCCGGTTTATATACGTATTATATTATATATATTTGTGAAGATTTTCCTTTTTACCTTTGTCCTCAAGGGTAAATTGGTAATTTTCTATCATATTATATATTATATTATTACGTGTGTTAGATTCTACAAATCAATCTTTCTTGATTGGAACACTTCTTAACCAACATACTCATACTTTGACATCACTTGAAGGCTGACAATCTTCCTCAACATAGACCTTGTGACTTGATCTACTTGCAACCATGTACTTGATGTTCTTTGAGGAAGTTCTTGTTAATCAAAGCTTGCAGAAGTGTATCTTTAAAATTCAAAGCTTTCTTCAAGTCTTGATTGATGCCTTGAATGTATCCTTGTTCTTTGAGTATGAGCATGTGGCCATGTCTTGCGACTCAGCTGGAATGTGGTGGATACGCCATCGACTTGTCCTGCATGTTTAGGTTAGAGATAAACAACAGATATGAACGAATATGTCTTTGTCAATTCATCGATTTTAGGATACGATAAGCTGATAACCACCGGTTCCCCGTTTCATAGTATAAATACTATACTTGTGATCAGATAAGTTCAAAGAACCTTCTTGACAGGGTTTCCAGCTTAAAGTGTTGGAATTTCTAACGCGTAAGCATCAGCTTTATCGTACTTGCTAGTTCTCATTACCGGAACGTCTCAAAGCAGACAACACGATAGGAGTGAATCAGTTAGTTACTATCTGACTGATTGAGTCGTCAATACGTGTTCAGTCTTCCCATGCCAGATGCCCTTTTGAGGCTGCCACAATGGACGTGAGATTGAAAACTTGTTTGAAAATCAGTTGACATGTTAATGAATAAAGATTTTAAACATATCAAAAGTTTTATGGTTTTGAAAAAGCATCCGTCAGTTCTCACTAATACACACAGATTATATTTTTGTCTGTGTTGGACTTTTGTGCAACTTGTGTTCTTGATGATGAACAACAAGTGTATATGGAATTGTGTCTTAATGAGATTTATTGATTGATCTCGCTGGCTCTAGACTCTATAAGTGCACTTTTGTTATTTGATGATCGGAGGCTGGAGCAGACTGCCACCTTTTCAATATCTACTATCTCGAAGTGAGAAAGTCGATAGAAACGTGTTGTACTCTGTGAGAAATGAAACAAACTTCTTTTAAGAGAAGCTTGAGTAGCTGGGAGGGTTGTGCACTGCATCACTGGGTCCATGATGACTTGTCTTCAATACCAGAATCAGCTTTGTGATTACCGATAGACTATGCATTGACCCGATTTCTACCTAAGTGAATGGATAGCTTCTTTCTTTACACCTTTTATCCATATATTTCTTTTTCATTCTTCAACCCCTTCAATCTCATTCTCACTTTACTCCTTTTTTAAATCATACCTAAGGACTTCTACTCTATCTTATGGAGTGTCCCTGGGTAGATCCCTTCTGTTTAGGCTGGATCATGGAACAATACATATCTTTAACCGCCTTATATCACCTCGAAGCATCATCACTCAGTCGGTCATTGGGTATTACCATCGTAGCCATAAAACCATTGAAAAATCAGTCAACGTATTTGAGAAATCTTTTGATACACATTGAGAGTTTTCAAATTCACCAAAAAGCCCCCCTACACATATGCATCACATTCAGAAAGAGTTTTGCACATGCGAGGACGGGAATGTACTTATATTCAAGAGATCTTATCCGAACTAAGCCGTATTAATCACATTTTAATCACTATTCTCCTCCTCAAAAATTACATATGTTGTGACAATTTTTGATTTAACTAGTGAATTAAAATACAAGTTAATGTACGTTGATCCACATGTAGAATGAACGAGCATGGGGAAAACACTGTAGCATGACAGATGAACCACTTGTAGATAATTTTACAATTTATGAATTTTATGCTTCCTCTCAAAAATAGATTAGAGTGAAAACTTAGAGCGGGAATTTGTTGAGCACACAATTTTAAAAGATTTTGAATATTTCTATTGAAAATATCTTGAAAATTTGTGCTTAACAAGAAAATGATTTTTAATTTATCTTATGAAATATCATTTCCTTAGTGCTTCTCTTGAGCATTCAAAACATTGAATGTTTTTATGACTTTGCTCAAGACCGAGAAGATATGATATTCCCGTTGTTTGAGGAATAATGTGCATAAATGTACATTTTCCTTTCTTTGGAGGCCGAGTCCTAAGCTGACATTTACTTAGAAGCCGTAGAGAAAATTTGAAGAGACATGTTTTGAAAACTTTTAGAAACTCTCGCTCGAACTTCATTTATACACCCGTGTTAATGTTAATCAACATTTCTAGGAACGTAAATGTTATCGATTTAAGAGACATGTCGAAGAAGATTATTTTTGGTATTTTTGAAATTTTTTGATTTTGTATTCTGGTTTTATAGGTTTTATAATTTTATATTTTGCTTTTACGAGTTTTATAATTTTGTATTTTGCTTTTCTGATAAAATATATACAGAGAGTTACTGTGATTTTGCAAGACGTTCAAGCTCTTGTGGAGACAAACTGCGCATACTAAGGCGACGAACCAAGTAGTTGAACCGATCCACTAGTAGGGCTTTGGTGAAGTGTCGGGCAGTTGATAATCAATCTTGACAAAATACAGTTCAATCGTACCCTTTTCTACGTGCTCCTTGATGAAATGGTAGCGGACTGCGATGTGTTTGGTTCTTAAGTGTTGGACTGGGTTGCAGGATATGGCTATGACTGACTTTGAATCATAATAGATAGGGACCTTGTTAAAGTGATAGCCATAATCCGTTAACTGTGTTCTCATCCAGAGGACTTGAGCAAAGCAAGCAGATAAAGATACATATTATGCTTCTGCTTGCTTCTTCGAGGACCAGCTCACCAGCTTTTCACCTAAGAATTAAGTTCCACCGGAGGTACTCTTGAAGGAGTCTCGACATCCCGTATAATCAGCATCTGAAAATCCAGTTAGCTAAAAACCAAAATCCTTCGTATACTAGAGACCCATATTAATGGTTTTCCGGAGGTAACGAAAGATCCTTTTAACCTCCTTGAGGTGCTTCTCGATTGGCTAAGCCTGGTATCGAGCACATAAACAAGTAGCATGTACAATGTCCGGTCTCCTTGACGTAAGATACATTAGGGCACCAATCATGCTACGATATTTTGTTGCATCAACTAGAGTCCCATTCTTATCAAGGTCAAGTTTGTCTTTGATCTTCATTGGTGTACTAATGGGATCACAGGTTTCCATTTCATATTTCTTAAGGATTCTAGCACGTAGTTGGACTGGTTTATGAAGATGCCACGGGGGGATTGGTTAACTTGTAAGCCAAGGAAAAACGTCATTTCCCCTATCATCGACATTTTGAAGCGGTTTTTATAAGGTCAGCAAATAAATTGGTATACCTAGGGTTTGTAGAACTAAATATAATATCATCTACATAGACCTGTACCACTAAGATGTCGTCGTCAAAGCGTCTGATAAACAGTGTTGGATCAATGGTTCCTTTGTTGAAGTGATTATGTAGGAGAAACGTTGACAATTCGTCGTACCATGCCCTCGGTGCTTGCTTTTACCCATATAGTGCCTTCTTTAGCTTGTAGACATGTATGATCAGCATCGATGAACCTTCCGGTTGACACACGTACACGTCTTCCTTTAACGAACCATGCAAGAAAGCAGTTTTCACGTCCATTTGGAATATGATGAATGATTTGAGTGCACCATATGCCAAAAATATCCTGATAGCTTCCATCATAGCAACCGGAGCAAAGATTTCTTCAAAATATATTCCTTTCTCTTGGCGGTACCCTCTCATAACCAGACGAGTCTTGTTTCTAATGACCGTGTTTTCTTCATCGAGCTTGTTTTTAATAACCATTTCAAAGTAAGGGGTTTTATGTTATCTAGAGCAGGAACTAACACCTATACATCAAGCCTTTTGAACTAGAGAATCTCTTCTTGTATTGAGTCAATCCATGTTGGGTCGGTCATAGCCTCTTTGACATTTCTTAGTTCCATAGTACTCAAAGTCAGTGCGTAGATGCACGTTTCACCATCGGTGCTTAACTGATTTCTTGTCAAAACTGGTCGTGGGGGTTCTCCTATCACTTGTTCCAAGGGGTGATCCTTAGTCCACTGATAATCATGTTGGTACGGTTGATAAAACGTATGCATGTTCGATGGATCCACATATTGGAAAGATGATTCAGCAGAACTTGTAGATGGAGGAGCAAATGGATTTTCAAATACAATTTCATTAAACATTGCATTGTGAACATTATCAGCAACTGTTTCATGTTGGGAGTGGGGCTTAAGTGTCTGGTTGCTAAAGATGTTGTTGTTGTGATAGCTCGTCAACATCCTGTGAAGTGTTTGGAATATTTGGAGACTATGAAGATGAATTTGTTGGTGTCGGTGCAAAATCTTCAACTGTTGTAGATGCATTTGGAGTTGGAATATTTTGATTTGCAAGAGCAGTAGGAGCAGTTCTTGGAGCTTTTGAAGGTTGACCACCCATATAATCATCATACATTGCTTCAAATAAGAGATCCAATTCACGTTCAGTTGGTTTTTGAGATGTTATTGTTAACGGAGCATAAGTAAGATCGAGTCCTGAACTGATTTGTCCAGAAGTCATGCCTTGAAACCTGGGTTTTGAACTTGTTGTTCAAAAGCCTTAGCTGAAATCTAATCAAATTGTCAGAAGTCATAGAAGTCAAACCTTGAAACCTGGGTTTTGAACTTGTTGTTCAAAAGCCTTAGCTGAAATCTAATCAAATGTAACGTTCATCGTCTCCATGATCTTCCTTGTCCTTCGGTTGTAAACTGTAACCAGTGAAAAGCCTATATCACCTTTTATACCAAGCTTCCCAATGTCCTCACGATCATTCTTGGGATAACAGAGAGCCCCGAATACATGTAGAAAGGAGATATCCGGTTTTCTGCCGTTAATAAGCTCATATGGTGTTTTATCAAATCGTCGGTGAATAATGGAGCGGTTTTGAGTGTAGCACGCAGTAGCAATCGCTCCAGCCCATAAGAATAACAGAGCACAAGAAAAAAATCAACATAGTTCTAGCTGTAAGATATCTTAACACACACAAGGTATGGATTCGATCTAGGGTTTAGAGAGAGAAAAAAAGGTGGTTGGATGAACACTTAGTGAGAGAAAGAAAAAAAAGAATGTTAGATTACTATGTGAAACAAATGAACAACCAACACCCTTTCCATGGCATGAAAACGGTTTATATACCACATAAGTGGCCGGCCATAGGCTTAGGTCCATAGGCTTTCCACGGGCTTTTGCTTATCTAGCCTATCTAGTTTCCAAATATTACTTAACGAGCTATTTAACGATATTTATGGAAGTGAGAGATACTTTCGTATTCCTAACAATCTCCCTCTAAGGGAGGTCACTCCATTTTATAAAAACATAAACCTAGCATACTATGCTTTGTCTTCAGTCTTGTGCTCGCAGACTTATTTTCTTGACTTTATCTTGTGAACATGATGTTGAGTTGTGAAGACTGATATAGGCCCAGATGTGTGTGGCGCAGGTGGTGCAACCCCAAGTTAATCCAGATCCAATGATAGCTCAGGTAGAGCAGATCACGCCGTTCAGATAGAGTGGGACAGGTGGTCCAGCGACTCTAGAACATGTTACGTCATGTATCGTTGGAAGATAGGCCTATTGTAGTACTGGGTTTGAGGGGAGGTTTATTGGGTGCAAACCCAATCCCACATCGGTAGAATATGTAAACTGAAGATATGTCTCACACTTATAAATACCCCCTCATTGTAATTGTAAACTTGTATCTAAGGATCTGAGTGTGTGTTTGTACCCCCTGCAGTTTAGCATAGGGCGTGTAGTTTGGCACGGGTCGTGCAGTTTGGCACGGGGCGTCCAGTTTGGCACGATCGTGTAGTATGGCACGAGCCTAAGCAGTTTAGCTTAGAGCTAAATAATATCTCTCTGGTTTGATCCCGTAGACTGCCACGACTATCCTAGTCGTAGATACCACGTTATATCTTGTGTCGATTATATTCCCCATTTATTTTCGTAAGCCTTGTTTGTATTCTTTGTTTGTTCGAGCGGTGTGTGCAGGAGCTATATACCATACAGAGGTCTGTACAGAGGTGTGTGCAGGTGCGATATACCATAACAAAGTGGTATCAGAGCCAGGCTACGATAAACAATGGCAGAAGACGGTAAGCTAAATATCGACAATATGATGGTTATGATTTCGGTTTCTGTAAGATGTAGATCGAAGACTCTCTATATCAAAAGAAGCTTTAGGAGCCTTTGGCAAAATCCAAACCTACAAGTATGAAGGCTTTGTTATTATTATCTTTGTAGCCCTAGAGTTGGTCAAGCATTGTTACAACTGTTAGTGGTTCGTGTAGAACTACTAAGCTAACGTTCAAAGGGATTTGAGATTTGATTCTTTGTTGAAGATATCCGTCGGAAGACATCCAGAGAATATACGAATTATTTGTTAAGAGCAGAGGACTGATACAGGGGCAGAGGGTACAAGAGAGGGCAGGAAGCAGAACAGAAACAAGTCGAAATCATGGAAGATAGGAGAGATAAAGTACAAGCAGAATATCACGTGTTGGAATTGCAACAAGAAGGGCCACTTTCAGAATTAGAGTTTGAAGCTTGTAGCCTCTAGGGGTAAGGAGGTTAACATGGCAGCTGGAGACTCTCATGACGCATTGGTTTGTTGCGTTGAGAATATGGTTTAGGATCGTATTATGGATTCTGGTGCATCGTTCCATGCTACCTATTGCAAAGAAGAGTTAGAAAGGTTCAAGCTACGCTCCGATAAGGTTCGTTTAGCAGATGACAAGACTCTAGACATTGCAGGCGTTGGGGATGTTTTCCTCAAAACTTCTTTTGGTACAAGTTGGACTCTAAAGGATGTTAGGTACATTCCAGGCCTAAAGAGAAGGTTAATCTCAGTTAGGCAGCTTGATGAGGAAGGTTACCACGTATTCTTCGGAGACCGGCAGTGGAAGGTTACTAAAGGTAGTTTGGTGGTAGCTCATGGAAACAAACGTGGAAGCCTGTATATGGTTGAGGTACACCCCGAGGGGATTGGCGCAATTATTAATGGTAGTGGCAGTGCAGCTGTGTAACACTAGAGACTTGGTGATATGAGCAGGATTGGTATGAACATGTTAGCTTCCAAAGGCAACGTTTTAGATGTACGAAAGGTAGATATCTACTTCTGTAAGCCAGGTGGTTTGGGGAAGCAGAAGAATCTTTCCTTCATAATGTCAGTGAAGACAAGAAAATTGTAGAGGTTGGAGCAAGTTCATATAGAAGGCTATGGCCCTACATTTATTGCATCAATCTGAGGATCCCGCTACTATGATACTGTTATTTAAGACTGCAGTAGGAGTTACGGTAGGTATAATGCAAACCTTCAGGTGAAGTGTTTGAAGTTTGATAATAGTGGAAAGTATAGTAGCTGACCGATTAAGTTTTGTGTCGAGAACGGGATTGTGATGCTGAAAATGGTTCCGGAAACACCTCTACCGTTTGGTGTTGCTGAAAGATTAAGTCGAACATTCAGAGCAGAGAGCACGGGGATTCGTGCAGAGGCTCCGAAGATGTTATGGGCAGATTCAGTTAGTACAGCCTACTTAATCTACCGCATACCCTACGTTCCGATAGGGTTGCTAATATGTGCTTAATTACAAATATTTTATACCTATTAAAACAAGCTTAAATGTCCAAAAACAGACATAAAATACCAAATATATGCTTGTTTTGCTTTATGTACTGTGCAGGTATTGGATATCGACAAAAGGACGAAAAACGGAGTCAAACCGGACAAAACCGAGCACGGATTTGAAAAGAGCGTGAAAAAACGAAGCCAACAATATAAATATCTTATTGGGCCAACCCGTACCCGAGTTATTGGGCCGGATCAGCCCAATATGCTTATCTATAAGCAAATAAAGCCCAAATGCAAGCCTGGTCAACCAAAGTCAAAGCCCTATGAAAAGGCCCCAATTGCTATTATCTCAGTTAGGCCCATAAGGGAACACACCAATGTAATAGCCTATATGACACAATGGCCATTTGTTTTATTCCAACATCCTATAACTATTACACCACAAGGACCATTCACGTAATAACCTTATGCAAATGGAGGGACCATAGTTGCCCATTCCCCAAAGTCTTCACCCCTGCACCCTTTAAACCCAGTTAAACCCTAACCCTTTCCCGCCATAACCAAAACCCAAAGCCCGTGACCCTCTTCACTCTCCCCAAAACACTCAATCTCACATACTTACAGAAGGGATCAAACCTTCACCCCCTCTCCACTAAACCCTTTATTGCCACCTTGGCAATCCATGGCTCAATTTGGGCGCCAAAACACTAATCAAAGGCCAAGATTTATGGAGTGGGATCCAAAGCAATTTCTAGGGCTGTGATTGAGACTCTGAAGCCTCACACACACAAAGCACAACAAACACAACCTTGGCAGCTATAAAAGAAAGAAGAAAAAGAGAAGAGGAGGAGTTTTTTTAGGAGTTTTAATTTTTTTTATGCTTCAAGTTTTATATTTCTGTCATTTTTTCCTGAATCTTGTAACTTATAAACTTTTGCCTTTTTAATAAAATTTTAAAGTTATTTGCAAAATTTATCTTGTTCATTTTCTTGAAATTGTTACCTATGTTCAAGTTTCATTTGGTCTCCCATCTTGATGAAATCTGCAGTATATGTACTTAATATACACAAAACAATCCTGGTTATTTGCAAAGTGGTCAGTAGAAAAATTCATTTTTAAGATTAAATATGCTGGAAATTTTCTTAAGGGAGTGTTTGGGGTAAGGCTACAAAATGAGTCAAAGTGGGTGTAAACTAACTTAGGTCTTTGGGTCACTTTTGGCTAGTGGTTCTAAGCCTATGTAACCTGTTTTACAAAGTTTTTGAATCTAAGAAGCTAGTTTTTAAGATTTTTCTTTTATGTCTTATAAACTGTTTTGATAAAACAGTAACATAAGTCCTTTTAATCCAGCCTGTTTAAATTTGTTGTTAATAAGTGTTTATTTTTTTTTTCAAGTACACGTATACTGCATTTATCAATAATCAATCCCTGTGTTTCTTTGTTGTCTTTCCAAAATATCAAATGTTGTTAAGTTTTTCAAGTGAAACTGCCAAATTTCAAATCAATTTATCAGATGGTAAACTAGTTTTTTTTAGCTTCTAGTTTTTTGTGCACAAGCTCATTAGGAGCTTGTGTCAATCTGTTTTAACTTAATTTAAAGTTTTAAGCTTATTAGCCAGCTTATTCATAAGCTGGCTTTTAGCTCCTTTTTCCTTTGTAAATCTCCCTTGATGCTAGAAGCTGTTTTCACAAATTATTTTTATAGCTTTTACTTGGTCAAACTTTATTTTTCTTGGATATTAGGAACCATAATCCATTCATAATCACTAAGCCTTAGTTGCCTTAGCCCTAGGACACCTTTAAATTGCTTATTTTTAAGCCATAAGTAGGCCTAATTGACTTTTTTAAGCAGTGTCATGTTATGAGCTTATATGCTTATTTCAGCTCTATGCCTCTTTTTCCTTGGCTTATTTCTTGATTGCTTTAGCTTATTAGTTGTTAGATTTCCTCTACCTTATCTTGTTTTAATCTCTCTTAGCTTAAGAGTGCTTAAAATTCCAGAGCAGTTAGCTTAGGATTAGGATTTAGCAAATTAGTTAATATAGTGTAGTCTGCCCTTTTGATGACCTTTTTCCATCCTATTTGTATTTCAAAATGAATTTCACTTGTTGATAAATGTAGCTTGTTGGTTAAGCTTGTTAGGGGTAAAGCACTTGGGCCTTTAGTTCCTATTTGATAGCTTATAAATAAGCTTGAAAAGCCCACATAGGTTTTATGGGCTTAATATTCTCTCCCGGTGTGAAATTAGCTTGTTTAAGCTTTCCTTTTTTGTTTTTTTTCTTGTTTCCCCTTAATCTTAAGTGCTTATTTAGTGTAATTTTGAATTTATCTTTGCTTAATTTTTGCTATTTTTTGCTTATTCTGCTTTTTCTAAAACTAGCAGTACTAACTTGAAAGTTAGTACTGCTGAGTTTTATAAGCCAATTTTTGCTTATTTCGTTGTTCATTTTTGCTTATTATTTGTCCTTGGCTACTTATTGGCTTGTCTTTATTCCTGTGATTGATTTTCCTTAACTTTCATTTGCTTAATTGTGCTTAAAAATCTAAAAGAAACAAGCCCATTTCAAGCTTGAACCATATAAGCAAACTGTATGTTCTTTTTAGCATTTTCTAGTTTATTTAGAAGGTTTCAAAAGTAGTTGTACTTTTATAAAATACTCAGCTTAATGTGTTTAAGAGGTTTGTAAAATAAAAAAAATAAAAAAGTGTTACTGTAGCAAGTTAAAAAAGAGAGGCCCAGGACTCGAACCTGCGACCTCTCTCTTAAACACACACACTCTTACCATTACGCCCTTGGGTCTTTTCTATAAGACTCTTGGGTGTTTTGGTATTTAAGGCTTTTTAGCCCAATAAGCCATCAGCCTTTTTGGGCTTTATAACAGCTTATTAATAAGTTTTTTTCCAACTTTACATTTTTCTTAGATTCCTTGTAGTGTAATTTAATTTCCCTGAGTTTTTCAGAATTTTTCATAATTGTTTAATATTTTTTATAATTAATTTAGATTAAATCTGTAATTAATTCATAATAAATAAAATAATAATCAAAAAAATAAAATTCTTTTTTTCAAAATTTTCTTTTATCATTTAGGTCCTAGGAAAAATAGAATTTCAGTTGTAGGGTTAAATTTGCAACTTTTTATTTTTTAAAGAACGGGATTCATTCCCGTTTTCGTTTCTTCGCGTTTTTAGCTCAAATCACCTCCGTTTTTAATATAGTTTTATTTAATATTTCTTTTTAGTCATTTAGAGCTTATTAAAAGTAAAAAAATAGATTTTAGGATTAAAAATTGAAAATTTAGGTTTTTAGCCGCGTTTTTACGTTCCCGTTTTAGGTTTTAATTAACATAAACTGCTTTCCGTTTACAGGTTTCTTTTAATGTTTTTTGCATTTTTAATTGTATACATAAAAAACCATTCAAATCCCGTTCCATTCAACATATGATTATCACTACAACCGTCATTCGCTTGAATTCACGCGTTCCGCTGGGAAACGACCCGGGGGATTTTTGATATTACTTTGGACAAAAGTAATTGATTTAAATCTTTCGGAATACGTATACTATAATTGAACCATATTATCCTTACGTATTATATTTATATATATACAAAAAGGCTAGTATCAGTTGCATATTCCAAAGGAGGAATGGCGAGGGAAGGATACAAGTCTCACACACTTGAAGGTATTTGGTTGTGACTCATTTGTTAAAGTGAAAGATGTTTGCGGAAATCTAGCAAAGGTGTGTGATTTACAAACTTATGGTGCTCAATGCTCACATTTGCTATCACTTTGGTTATGTGTCTCATAGAAGATGAGGATTTTGTCAAGAGGTTGCGATCTACTTATACTTTGGTCTTGGTATGAGTTTGACGTCACGTGGATAGTACAAGATATAAGACACAAGTTTGGGTTATTCTACTTCAGCATCAAGTTCGTTATACTTAGTTTTCTTCATCAGTAATCATTACATAGAGCCTACAGAATTGAAGATTCAAGAAATGGTTAACATATGGGTTTCAGGGGAAGCTTATTGTTAAAATGTTTAACCATTTACATGCACCACATGAGGTGAAGGTTTTTACTACTGTAAGTCATTATTACTACTGCTAGTTTAAGTTTCTACTGCTCAAGTTCATTTATCTTAAGGCGCGTCATGGAGGGTAATTTGAGTTGTTGGAAGGCTGGATTAGAAGTGTGATAGTGGTTTGTGGTTGTCGAAATCAAAGTTGCATACTTTAGTCCCCTATTTGATTATGACAAAAAGGGGAAGAAGGCGTTACAAAGATGATTTGCAACTTGTAGATCCTTGGTGGTATAGTTCTATTCTTTCATATATATTAGCTTCAGGGGAAGAAGCTCGTGCTTATTTTGGTTTTGTCATTATCAACTAGGGGAAGATTGTTGGGAATTATATTTGAGTTGATAAGACAAAACATATGAAAGATGAAGGACTTAAAAGACAAAGGAGGAATTCTTCAAAAGATGGAAGATTTTGAAGATTCTAAAGATAAACTTAAATGTTAAAAAGATTTATTAATATCTTTATTTGTTCTTATCCTTTGTAAACCTAATATCTCCACTATATAAAGAGATACAGGACATTAGGTTTAGGTGTACAATTCATGAGTTCCTGTACCTAAACGTGTGTGTATTCCAGGCGTAGAGATGTAGACGTCATATGTAGTTTAGCCTCAAGGATCTTATGATCCCTGTTACAGTTCATTGATGTAACCGTATTGTTCTGATCAAATAATATTGGGGCTTGGAATGTTTGGTAAAACCTTGTTGAATAACATTGTTCTTTATGTGTTAATTCCGTTGTGCAAAATATATTATCAATGTTATTGATATCCTAGATGGCTTAAACGGTCCTAGAAGATTATCAACATTTCTTTAATCTTCACAAGTGGTATCAGAGCCTCGTGGCTCTTGATCTAGGGTTTGAGACAAGGTTTTATTCATGTATATTTTATGGTTTTTGGCAACAGCAGATATTCACTAATATTAGGGTTCCCAACAAACCCTAATATGCTATGCAAAAAGAAGTTGTGTTCGGTTTATGAATAAGATAGAAGAACAATAGTGATGCATGTGGTTCTTGATTGAAGGTCTGCTGGTTGATTGTTTATCATCATAATATACCTGATGTCATGGTGTTTATGGTGGTGATTCCTGGTGTTAATTAGAAATGACGCAGCAGGTGTTGATATTTGATTATACTTCAAAGATTTAGAGTTCTCATTATGAACCCTAACTCAAGATCGTGATAAAATGATTCAAGTAATTTGTTACACCTGCTGGTTGAAGAAGAAGGATCATGGATAAGTATTGCTGCTTAGTGCGATAATCTTGATACACGTTGTGATCTGTAGAGGTTTCTGTGACAAGATAAAAGAAGCTTCATAGTGAATTAGGGTTTCTGGTCTTTATTACAATGAAGTCGCAACCACAGTCGAAGATTAGGGTTTTATGGATCATGATTGAATCTACTAGTGGAAGAAAGGTATAGCAGCATATTTGGTTTTGGATGTACGTGGTTATAAGTTAAGAATAAATCAGCAGCAGGTATCGTGGTTGAAGTTGGGTATGGATACGAGTTCTTATAGAAGCAATTATTAGGATATGATTTATGGAATAAGATCTGCTTTAGTTAAATGAGAAATCCCTGATTTTTAGGGATTGTGTTAGACTTGGTTTTTGGCAGGTTTGACTTTGATATGATCTTAATACTGCTTTTGGTTAGAAATATACGCATTAGTACTGCTACTTGTGTATTGATACTGCTAGCATGTTTTTGTTATGGTTTCATTTATTTTGCTGCTGTTTATGAGGCGTGTTGGAAGCCTAATAGAGGTGATTGTATGGGTTATTTCATGTTTGGGATACAAGATTAATGTTGTTCATGATCATTGACATTGATACTATTTTATGGGTCATGATTTTTATTGCTGCTCGCTACTGCCAATAAAACCGGTGTTGCGTGTTCGTGGTTCATTAGTACTGCTAGGGTATCAAAAGCAGGTACTACTGTTGGTGTTTCCTGGTTCGTGGTTGCAAACAATAGGCCTTTTTGGAGTATTTATGGATATTGGAAGCACATTAGCAGCTGGTGATTGATTTGGTTTGTGATATATGGTTTATGCTGCTCATTATCTGTAGATTGCTTATGGTTTGATAGCGAGTTTGTACTGCTAGCATTATGGTCTGAAGTTAATACTGTTGGGTTCGCACAAGGATGGCAACAACAGTATGTTCGAGAAAAAGTTTAAACTGCTAGTTGCGTCCGATATAATGTTTAAACTGTTAGTGTTGTTTGACATCGAACAAGACATGGATTTTTGTTCTCGGATGTTAAAGAAATCTCAAACAGAAAGGATAAAACACACAGAAGGAATTTTTTTTTGGTTTTAATGTTCTTAAAAGTTTAAAGGCTCATTTTTGGATTAATTGTTTAATTGATTACGAAGATGATAAATTATCTCCTATTTGAAGATAAAGTGGAATTTTTCGGATGCGTATTCGTATCATATCTTAAAGTGGGTGTTACACTTTAAAGGTAACTTGTTCGTGCTTAGAAACAATGTGACAAAGACTTGACGAATCTAGCAAAGGTGTGTGATTTACAAACTTATGGTGCTCAATGCTCACATTTGCTATCACTACAAGGAGTTACATTTTTGTGCTCAGTGTCTCATGGAAAATGAGGATTTTGTCAAGGGATTACGATCTACTTATACATTGGTCTTGGTATGAGTTTGACGTCACGTGGATTATACAAGATATAAGACACAAGTTTAGGTTGTTCTACTTCAGCATCAAATTGGTATTACTTATTTTTCTTCATCAGTAATCATTACATAGAGCTTACAGAATTGAAGATTCAAGAAATGGTTAACATATGGGTTTCAAGGGAAGCTTATTGTTAAAATGTTTAACCATTTACATGCACCACATGAGGTGAAGGTTTTGTTGGGACTTAAAAGACTTCAAGGACACTTAAGGTTACTACTGCTCAGGTACATAATGGAAATTATACTAAGTAGTTAGTACTACTGCTAGTCATTATTACTACTGCTAGTTTAAGTTTCTACTGCTCAAGTTCATTTATTTTAAGGCACGTCATGGAGGGTAATTTGAGTTGTTGGAAGGCTGGATTAGAAGTATGATAGTGGTTTGTGGTTGTTGAAATCAAAGTTGCATACTTTAGTCTCCTATTTGATTATGACAAAAAGGGGAAGAAGGCGTTACAAAGATGATTTGCAACTTGTAGATCCTTGGTGGTATAATTCTATTCTTTCATATATATTAGCTTCAGGGGAAGAAGTTCATGCTTATTTGGTTTTGTCATTATCAACTAGGGGAAGATTGTTGGGAATTATATTTGAGTTGATAAGACAAAACATATTAAAGATGAAGGACTTAAAAGACAAAGGAGGAATTCTTCAAAAGATGGAAGATTTTGAAGATTCTGAAGATAAACTTAAATGTTAAAAAGATTTATTAATATCTTTATTTGTTCTTATCCTTTGTAAACCTAGGTTTAGGTGTACAATTCATGAGTTCCTGTACCTAAACGTGTGTGTATGTGTATTCCAGGCGTAGAGATGTAGACGCTATATGTAGTTTAGCCTCAAGGATCTTATGATCCCTGTTACAGTTCATTGATGTAACCGTATTGTTCTAATCAAATAATATTGGGGCTTGGAATGTTTGGTAAAACCTTGTTGAATAACATTGTTCTTTATGTGTTAATTCCGCTGTGCAAAATATATTATCAATATCATTGATATCCTAGATGACTTAAACGGTCCTAGAAGATTATCAATGTTTCTTTAATCTTCACAACGCTAGATTGGTAGTTAAAGGTTTCCAACAGAAATGGGGGTAGACTACAATGAGATCTTCTCTCCAGTTGTGAAGATGACTACAATCAGGTTAGTCTTGAGTATTGTAGCTGCAGGAGCCTTCTTATGTGGGAGCCTTAAATGATACATCTACATAACACAAAAGCGAGGGTTTTCAGCTAGCTGGGCAGGAAGAAAACCTAGAGTGCAGATTGAAGAAAATTCTGTACGGACTGATTCAAGCACCGAGACAATGGTACTTGAAATTTAACAGTTTTATGCAGAGGGCAGGGTACAAGAGATGTGCTATAGACCATTGTTTCTACTTAAAAAAGGTTGGTTTGTCCTCCATTATATTACTATTATAGGTTGATGACATGTTGGTCGTAGGCTCCGACGTGGCAGAGTTCAACAAGCCTAAGTGGCAGTTGCCCTTAGTGTTCGAGATGAAGGATAGATGCTTTGAGAAGCAGGTGCTTGGTTATGTGCTTACAGTTGGTGTAACAATAGTCGAGTAGGAGTCTAGACTACAAAAGAGTATCACTATGTTAACTATAGAAGTCTAGTGTATGGCAGTTGCATAAGCAAGCAGAGAGTTGATATGGTTGAAGAAGTCTCTTAAGAAGTTAGAATGATCTCAAGCAGAAAGTGTTTAATACTGTAACGGATATACTAAGAGTTCAATTCATCTTGCGAAGAATATAAAGGTTTGCAGTTGGGCAAAGCTTGTTCGGATATTGATAAGTGAAGGGTCCTTATCTTTGTTGAAGATTCTTGGAACGAAGAGCCTTGCAGGGATGTTCACCAGGTTGGTGATGAAATAGAAGTTGAAGTTTTGCGCAGCTTCAACTGGCCTCCGAGTGAATTGATAAAGGAGGATGGTTTCTTACCAGAGAGAGGTTATTCCCAGTTTAATAATGTTAGTTCAGGATACCTTGTATCGAAAGTCTCCTAGCCTTGTGTTTGGTTAGTGCAACGTGTTCCTTATGTTTGGCGGTACAGAAAGGTTAGAGTAGTAGCATTGTTTAAGGGAAGGTTATTCCCAGTTTAATGATGTTAGTTCAGGATACCTTATATCGAAAGTCTCCTAGCCTTGCGTTTGGTTGGTGCAGCGTGTTTAGTATGTTTGGTGGTACAAAAAGGTTAGAGCGGTAGCATTGTTAAAAGGAAGGTGGTTCGAAGTTTACAGAGATTACTTGAGAAGGAAAGCAGTGAAGTGATCAGCCTCCAAGTGGGAGATTGTTGAGTTATGAAGACTGATATAGGCCTCGATGTGTGTGGCGTAGGTAGTGCAACCCCAAGTTAATCCAGATTCAACGATAGCTCAGGTAGAGCAGATCACGTCGTTCAGATAGAGTGGGACAGGTGGTCCAGCGACTCTAGAACATGTTGCGTCATGTATTGTTGGAAGAAAGGCCTATTGTAGTACTAGGTTTGAGGGGAGGATTGTTGGGTGCAAACCCAATCCCACATCGGTAGAATATGTAAATTAAAGATAGGTCTCACACTTATAAATACCCCCTTATTGTAGTTGTAAACTTGTATCTAAGGATCTGGGTGTGTGTTTGTACCCCCATGCAGTTTGACATGGGGTGTGCAGTTTGGCACGGGTCGTGCAGTTTGGCATGGGGCGTGCAGTTTGGCACGATCGTGCAGTTTGGCATGAGTCTGAGCAGTTTAGCTTAGAGCTAAATAATATCTATCTGGTTTGATCCCGTGGACTGCCACGACTATCCTAGTCGTGGATACCACATTATATCTTGTGTCGATTATATTCCGTGTTTATTTTCGTAAGCCTTGTTTGTATTCTTTGTTTGTTCGAGCGGTGCGTGCATGAGCTATATACCGTACAAAGGTCTGTACAGAGGTGTGTGCAGGTGCGATATACCCTAACACATGATGTAGTGATCTTTAAATTTAGGCTTGAGCTTGTTCTGATAGGCTTGACTTGTATGTGAACTTGAACTTCTTTGAGATCATCAACCGAGCATAATCTCTTATCATCATCTTGTGATCTTGTCGTCGTCTTGTGCACTTGTGACTTTTGGACCGACATGCTCATACTGTTCTTGTTTCTTGCTCTTCGTCACTTTGAGAAAGACGTTCGGTATCAGAGTGACAGAAACTTCTTTGAAATTCTTTGACTTTAATACTTCGTCACTTTAAGAAAGACGTACGGTATCAGAGTAGCGGAAGTCTTGAAACATGTACTTGAGCTTTCATGATATCTTTACTTTTGTCGATCAAGTATGAGCATGCGACACTGAATCTTGACTTGTCTTGATCCAATAGCTCCGACCATCGGGATTACCTGCATGAAAGTGTTAGTGATAATCAACAAGTATGGACGAAAGTGGATTTGTCACTTCTCGAATACGGTTGTAATAACCACGGTTCCCCATTAATCAGTATAGATACTATGTAACATTTCACATTTTCAGGTCATTTACGACTTCAATTATTCAATTATCTATTTTTAGGCTTTTGCGCGTTTACTTTTAATTTTTACCGTTAAGCTAAATCGCGTAAACTAAAAATGAGCATTCAAGGTAAACGGGCATCAAACAACTAAATGTTTACGTCAAGTAAGTGTTATAAAGTTATTAGGATGATAATGTATAACTTTACGCTTTTTATTCTTATTGGTTACGTAAAACGTTTATGTAACGCAATAAAACTACACGTTTGCGTGCATGGCAAACCATAAACCCACCTACACTTCAACAAATACCCACTAATACCCATAATACTCAAAAATCTCATAAACCTTTATCCTATTCAGCCCCTAAATGAATTTTGCACATATGTAACACATACACTTGAAATTAAATCCCTAAACCTCCACTAACACTAATAAACTATAATACTTGTTATCCAATGGATCTAAACAGTAAAGTTAACAACCAAATCTTATCTCTTACACCTTTTAGTTTTGGCTAAAATTGTAGGGTAAAGAAGCATGCTCAAACTTACATCTTATCATTCTTACACAAAGAAGAACATGCCATACATTTTCCCATACTTGTTCTTACAACTTCTTACACAAAGCAACCCTAAACTAATATAAAAACCATAAAAACCTTACCCTACGAGCCTTATGAACCGGATACAAGGAAGACCACACCAAAACCATTTAATAGAATTGCTTAAGTGGTATTTACACTCATGTTTGCCTATAAATGAAAGCCATTAAGCAACACTTACACACACTTAAACATTTCAAGAACTCAAAAACACATAAACTCTTTCCATATACATACTAACCCACAGCTTGGGTTTTTCACCACAAGAACTTTTATAGTTTTCATTTCTCAAGGGTTACAAGCATACAAGGGTCATTACTAATCATATATAAGGTGTCTTGGAAGCTTGGTTTGGGTTTTACAAGGGTTTATACAAGGAAGGTTTCAAATTAGGGTTTTCTAAACCTAATTTGCTAATTAGGGTTTTCTTAGTTGGGTTTGATCTTGTTCATCACTCATCCTACACTCATCTA
>BQNB010004950.1:0-15787 GCA_026074375.1 Tanacetum coccineum | reverse complement strand
ACACACACATAAGGTGTAGTTTCTCTCACTAGAACTCACTTTCTCTCTCTAAAAAGTAGGCCAACCCCTAGATCATTGATTATGTTATGATATCCAATATCCTACAATTGGTATCAGAGCTCATGGGATGATTAGCTAGATTGTGTGTGCGTTTTCTTGGTTAGTTTAGATCAAAAGTTTAGTTTTTGAAGGTTTATAGTCTTATTCTTGACACTCTTTGATTCTCACGTTTGTGATGTTAAAGTTAGTGTTTTTATAGTTGTTATAGCCTTTTAGGATCAAGTTATGCAAAAGAAACCAAGCAAAAACGTTCAAAAGGGTGATTTTTAGGTGTTTTTAGGTGAAAAAGTTCGTTGCGTTTTGGTTCTGTGTTTTGACTAATTGAAGACCTATCTTGCGTTTTGCCTAGGAGAGACTCTACCCATTTCAAAACTTGATTGCATTTTGTCTCAAGATTGGATTGCGTTTTGTCTCAAGATTGGACTGCGTTTTGTCTCAAGATTAGATTACGTTTTGTCTCAAGATTGGACTGCTTTTTGTCTTAAGTTTGGATTGCGTTTTGTCTCAAAACTTGATTGCGTTTTGTCTCAAGACTTATTGTGTTTTGTTTACTTTTGAAGACCTTCACTGTGTTTTGGTAGAAAGAAACTCTGGAAAATTTTTTCTTCATTACGTTAACTCATTTCAACCTAATCCAACAAACAATCATCACTTTTAACAATATATCACCTAATCCAACAAACAATCATCACTTTTAACATACAATCACTAATCATTGTTCGATCAAAGTAATCATTTCACAATCAATTAAAATGGCTAATCTTTCGAAAGACATCCAATATGCCGGTTCCGATACTCGACCACCTATGCTTGATAGGACTGACTTTGCATCTTGGCAACAATGAATTCGACTGTATTGTCGAGGTAAAGAGAATAGGGTGAACATCTTAAAGTCAATTGATGAAGGACCATTTCAGATGGGAACATTTAGGGAAACTCTTGCAAAGGGAAATGAAGGTGCCTTACATCTAGGTCCAGAACGACCTCGTGTCTATTCTGACCTGTCACCTGAAGATAATGATAGGTACAATGCTGATATTCAGGCAACAAACATCCTACTTCAAGGGTTGCCAAAAGATATCTACTCTCTTATCAATCATTACACTGATGTAAAGGACATATGGGACAATGTGAAGATGCTCCTGGAAGGTTCGGAATTAACAAAAGAAGACCGTGAATCACAACTGTATGATGACTTCGAACACTTTCGTCAGCACAAAGGAGAGACTATTCATGATTACTATGTCCGGTTTGCCAAACTCATCAACGACATGTGTAACATCAACATGACCATGTCCAGAATGCAGTTGAATTCTATGTTTGTTAATAACATGTTGCCAGATCGAGGTAGATCTGTAACAGCAGTGAAACTCAATAGAGGCTTGAGGGACTCCAACTACGATCAACTGTATGCTTATCTAAAGCAGCACGAGGCACATGCCAAAGAGAACAAAATGTTGTTGGACCGATTTACTCGACACACAGTTGATCCTCTCGCCTTGATATCCAATGTTGCACCTCAACAGTATAATTCACAATCATCTACAAATCCATCATCCACATATGTTCCACCACACTTTGTTGACAACTCTCAACTTGATTCGAGACTCTCTCCAACGGACAACTTAATTGAGAATTTAACCAACACACTTGCCCTTCTCACCCAATCATACAAAACATACCTTCCTCAAACAAATAATTAACTCAGAACTTCATCAAATCCTAGGAACCAAGCCACAGTTCAAGATGGCAGGGTTGTGGTTTAGAATGTTCAAGGTTAACAGAATAGAGGGCAGGGTAACAATGCACGGGGTGCAGGTACAGCTGGTTATGGGGGAGCTCAGAACAGAGTCAGGAATGCTAATCCAGGTCAAGCAAGGCAGGTTAAGTGCTACAACTGCAACGGTATAGGCCACATAGCAAGGAACTGCACTCAGCCTAAGCGACCACAGAACTTCAAATACTTCAAAGATAAGATGTTACTGATGCAAGCTCAGGAGAATGGGGTGGCATTGGATGAAGAACAGCTACTATTTCTTGCAGGTGGACAAGACAACGCTGTTGATGAAGATGTGGATGAGCAACCTGTTCAGGATTTAGCACTCAATGTGGATAATGTGTTTCAAGCTGATGACTGTGATGCTTTTGATTCCGATGTTGATAAGGCTCCCACGGCACAAACTATGTTCATGGCTAATCTATCATCTGCAAATCCTGTTTATGATGAAGCCGGTCCGTCGTATGATTTGGACATTCTATCTGAGGTGCACGACCATGATCAATATCAGGATGCTGTTTGTGAACATCATGAAGAACACGAGATGCATGACGATGTACAACCAAACTACATTGTTGACTCGCATGCCGATTATACGTGTGATAGTAATATGATTCCGTATGATCATTATGTAAAGGACAACGCAGTGCCAGTTATACAAAGCAATGTATCTTCTGTTCCAAATGATGCATACATGATGATATATAATGATATGTATGAACCTCATGCCCAATCTGTCTCTAAAACAACACGAAACACAGTAGTTGATAATTCACTAACTGCTAAACTTGCAACATATAAGGAACAAGTTAAACTGTATGAAAGACAGGCCAGGTTTAAATTAACAGAAAGAGAACAAAAGATTGATGAACAATTAAGAATAGTTATCACTGACCGCAATATTAAGGAAGAAAATTTGAAAAAGGAACTTCATTCTGTAAAATTGCAACTTGCTTCTACCATCAACCATAACAAGTCAATGGTAGAAGAAGTTACGTCTTTGAAAAAGGATTTTAAACAGAAAGAAAACAAATACCTTGAAGAATTTTTGGACATGAAAGCTTTAAAAGAAAAGGTCGAGGATAAACTATACAAACAAGACCAGTCTCTTCAAACAGTTCACATGTTGTGTAAACCAAAGCCCTATTATGATGAACTGAATAAGGTAGCTATTGGTTACAAGAACCCTTTATGCCTCACCCGTGCAAAACAAGTTCAGCCTGCTTTATATAATGGTCATGAAATTATCAAAACCAATCATGTCCCGGCCATAGTGCACAATTCAGAGGATACCCTAGAGATAGCTGAAATCACTAGGAAGAAAATGAATGACAAAATGAAAAACCCAGAGTGTGTGCAAAAGAAAGTTAAGATCACACCACCTGATTACTCGAAAGAGAACTACTTAGCGACTTTCACACCACAGAAACAATTGACCCCTGAGCAAATATTTTGGTCTCAAGATCTCATCAAGATGAAAGCCGAAGCTCTCAAAACGCAGGCCACAGCCTCAAGGCCAATCAAAGCGTTGACGGTGTATCCTCCAAATACACCTGCAACGCTTGTCCCAAGGGTGCTTCCAACAAAGAGTCAAGTAAAAATTAACATTTTTGCGCTAATACAACTCTTTTCGGACTTTGAAAAAACCTGTAACAAGAGAATTACACCAACGGGGCTCACTGAAGGGGAAAGGGGTTTTGAACAAACCAAGGCATGTTATCTCACCGAGGTCATCCCATTTTTCAAAACACTTAAAGAACATTTTGAGGGCATTCAAAAGGCTCTAACTAAAGAAATTAAAGAAATGAAAGATATTTTTGAAGAGTTGGAAGCTGAGGTTGACCAAAATGGTGTAGATAGGAAACATGATGAGATTGAACGGAAAAACCTTCTTATTGCTAATGATAATTTAATTGTTGACTGCTTGTCCAAAGAAGTGTTTTATGTTGCAACGAATTCTGAGCTTAATGTATCTAGTTTTACTGAAATGCATGATGCCCACACTAGTCTTAAAGCACGTTGTCTGGAACTTGAAGTTGAGCTTTCTAATTTACGTGATAAGATTCAGAAGGATAATCATAGTGAGTTAGTAAAACGGTTTTCCAATCTTGAGGTAAATCATTTAAATCTGCAGTTAAAATATCAAAACCTTAAAGAAAGTTTTGGAAACAACACATCTCCACTCGCTCAAGATGTTCCTGATTTTGACTCAGTTTTTGTAATAAAAAAGATGAAAGCTTCAATTCAAGGAAAAGACAACGCCATCAAAAAATTGAGAATGCAAATCTCTCAATTGAAAGAAACCCGTAGTGAAGCAGACCGTACACTTGATTTCAGGACCTTAGACTTTCAGATCACTCAATTAACTGAAAAAATCAATGTTCTTCAAGAACAAAATGAGCTTTTTAGGGAAGAAAATGGAAAGATTAAGCAGCATTACAAGGAATTGTATGATTCTATTAAGATCACGCGTGCTAAGCATCTAGAACAGACAACTGCCCTATTAACTGAAAATGAGAGTCTAAAGGTCCAAATACAGAATAAGCTGTCATGTGTCAATAAGGATCATGTAAAACCAAAAGTTCTTGCACCAGGAAAGTATGCTATAGATGTTAAACCTATTCCCCGTCGCTATAGGAACAATAGGGAAGTGCATCTAGTTTATCTCAAACACCTTAAGGAAAGTGTAGAAACCCTTCGCGAGATTGTAGAGGAAGCTAAGGTTGAAAGACCATTAGATAGCTCACTTGCATCAGCTTGCCTTTACACCAAACACTCTCAGGAATTGTTAGAATATGTGATTGGCACTTGTCCAAAAGACCTAAATACACGAGATAACAAGCATGCTTCTACCCCTTTACCTAAGAAAAAGCAAGTCACTTTTGAGGAACAATGTGCAATGTCAAAAAGTAACACACAAAAACCTGTAGAGCAACTGAACTGTCAGAAGACTAATATCCCTGTGCCTTCTTCTACAAGAGTAAACAGTTGCACTGATGCTAGCAGATCATAGCCTAGGAGCAATACCAAGAAAAATAGGATCTTGTCGGCTAAGAGTGTCAACATGAAGAAAGTAGAAGAACACCCTAGGACAATTAAGTCTAGTCTAATAACTACAAATCGTGTTGATTCTAGTATTAGCTCTAAGCGTACTATAATTAATTCGAATTCGAATTCTGTTTGCCAAACATGTAACAAATGCTTAATTTCTGCAAATAATGATATGTGTGTGGTTACTTATTTGCACTCTGTGAATGCATCCCCCTTTGTTAAAAATATTGTGCGTAAAGTTATGCAAGTTTGGAAACCTAAGCAAGTCAAGCAAGTTTGGAAACCTAAGCAAGTCAAACAAGTATGGAAACCAACATGCAACATACTTACCACTGTAGGTTATCAATGGATACCCAAAGAAGAACATTTACTTTAGGAGAATAGTTCCCTTTAACTAGGCTTACTAAACCTAACAAAGTGTCGACTATTGCTCATGTTAACCTAAGGGAACCCAATCAAAATTGGGGATCCAACTTTCCAAACTCTCCATCTTTGTCTATTTTCAAATGTAGGTCGTACAGATCTTCCTTTGGTATTTGGACTCAGGATGTTCAAAACATATGACGGGGGATCAGTTCATCGGGACGGTTAGATTCGGGAATGGACCACTTGGTCGATATTATGGGTTTATAGTGACTACGTTATTGGTGAATGTGTGATCTCCAGGTTGTAACTATGTGAAGGAATGGGCACAATCTGTTTTCTGTTGGACAATTTTGTGACTCTGATTTAGAAGTTGCCTTCAGGAAGCATTCTTGCTACGTTCGAGATACGGATGGTGTTGAATTAATTAAAGGTCTTGTGGTTCTTAATTGTACACTATCTCGATAGAAGAACATATGAAGTCCTCTCGATTTGCTGTTGTCCAAAGCCTCTAAGAAACAAATTAGGTTGTGGCATCGGCGTTTAAACCACTTGAACTTCGGTACCATCAATGACCTTGCAAGAAAAGATTTAGTTTGAGGCTTGCCTAGATTGAAGTTTGAGAAATATCATCTCTGCTCTGCATGTCAACTAGGAAAGAGCAAAAAACATACCCACAAACCTAAAACTGAAAACACCAACTTGGAAGTTCTTAATACCCTTCATATAGATTTATGTGGACCGATGCGAGTTCAAACAATTAATGGGAAGAAATACATCTTAGTTATTGTTGATGATTATTCGCGGTTTACTTGGGTTAAGTTTTTGAGATCGAAAGATGAGACCCTAGAGGTTGTCATCAAATTTCTAAAGCAAATACAAGTCGGCCTCAACAAAACTATAGAAACATCCGTACCGATAATGGCACAAAATTTGTCAATAACGATTTGACTGATTATTATGAACGTGTCGGCATTTTTCATCAAAAGACAGTTCCGATGACTCCACAGCAGAATGGCGTTGTCAAAAGACGGAACCGTACTCTTGTTGAGGCTGCTAGGACAATGCTGATCTTTTCCAAGGCCCTGATGTTTCTATGGGCAGAAGTTGTGGCTACTGCGTGTTACACCCAAAACCGATCCCTCATTCACACTCGTTACTGCAAAACCCCATATGAGCTGGTGCATGACAAGAAGTCTGATCTTACCTTTTTCAGAGTCTTTGGTGCTCTTTGTTACCCTACAAATAACAGCGAAGATCTTGGAAAATTACAACCAACATCTGATATTGGAATATTCGTTGGTTATGCACCTAGCAGGAAAGGGTATAGAATCTAAAACAAAAGAACCCAACGTATTATGGAAACTATTCATGTGCAATTTGATGAGCTGACTGAGAAACGGCTCCTGTGCAACTCAGTACAGGACCCGCTGCTACTTTTCTGACGACTAGACAAATAAGTTCAGGGCTCGTTCCAAATTCGGTTCCTGCAGCACCTTATGTACCCCCCACAAATAAAAAACTGGAGATTTTATTCCAACCAATGTTTGATGAATACATGGAACCTCCTCGTGTTGAAAGATCGGTCTTTCCTGCTCCAGCAGTTTTAGTTCCAGTCAATTCAGCTGGTACACCTTCATCTACTACCATTGATCAAGATGCACCTTCTCCAAGTCGTTCACCGTCATCTTCGGCAATCCAATCTCTAAGTTTACATACAGGCGTTGCAGCTAATTCTACTCTCATGGAAGATAATCCCTTTGCTCTTGTTGACAATCCTCCCTTCATAAACATATTTGCTCTAGAACCTAGTTCTGAAGCAACATCATCCAGGGATCTTAGTTCAGCAGAATCTCCTTATGTCTCTCAAACACTTCATCATCTCGGGAAATAGAGCAAGGATCACCCAATGGATAATATTATTGGCAATCCCTCTCGGCCGGTATTCACCAGAAAACAACTGGCAACCGATGCCTTATGGTGCTTGTATAACTCTGTACTATCAAAAGTCGAACCAAAGAACTTCAAATCTGCAATTACTAAAGATTGCTAGTTTCAAGCCATGCAAGATGAGATTCACGAATTTGATCGACTTCAAGTATGGGAATTAGTACCTCAACCAGACTGTGTCATGATTATTGCTCTCAAGTGGATTTACAAAGTTAAACTTGATGAGTACAGTGATGTTCTAAAGAACAAGGCTAGGTTAGTGGCCAAGGGATATCGTCAAGAGGAGGGCATTGATTTCGAGGAATCATTTGCACCAGTTGCACGTATCGAGGCTATTCGTATCTTCATCGCCAATGCCACCAGTAAAAACATGACCATTTATCAAATGGATGTAAAGACAACATTTCTGAATGGCGAATTAAAGAAAGAAGTCTATGTTAGTCAACCAGAGGGTTTTGTTGATCCTGATCATCCGACACATGTTTATCGTCTGAATAAAGCTTTGTACGGTTTAAAGCAAGCCCCTCGGGCATGGTATGATACCTTGTCACGGTTTATTTTAGACAACAAATTTTCCAAGGGTGCAGTTGATCCAACACTATTCACTCAGAAAATAGGCAAACATATTCTTCTTGTTTAAATATATGTAGATGATATCATTTTTGCCTCGACCGACCCTAAAGCATGTGAAATATTTTCCTATGAGATGAGTTCTAAATTTCAAATGTCAATGATGGGGCAAATGTATTTTTTCTTAGGCTTACAAGTTTCTCAAAATCCCGAAGGCATTTTCATTAATCAATCAAAATTTCCTCTTAAAATATTAAAGAAATTTAGGATGGATTCGTGTGACCCTGTTGATACATCCATAGTGGATCGACTCAAACTAGATGAGGACCCCTTAGGGATTCCAGTTGACCATACTCAATTTCGGAGTAAGGTCGGCTCCCTAATGTATCTCACTGCCAGCAGACCCGACCTTGTATTCGTTGTATGCATGTGTGCTAGGTATCAGACTTCGCCTATCAAAAAGCACCTTGAAGCATTTAAACGGGTCTTTCGGTATCTCAGCGGAACCATTAATTGGGGTCTTTGGTATCCGAAAGACACCGTTATGGCACTAACGGCCTATGCAGATGCGGACCATGCAGGTTGTCAGGACACACAAAGAAGTACATCAGGAAGTGCTCAGTTCCTTGGAGATAAATTAGTCAGCTGGTCATCAAAGAAACAGAAGAGCACTGCGATCTCAACTACAGAGGCAGAATACATTACCATGTCTAGATGTTGTGCTCAGATACTTTGGATGAGATCACAACTTACAGACTATGGCTTTGCCTTCAATAAAATTCCCTTGTATTGTGACAATCGCAGTGCCATTGCTCTATGCTGCAATAATGTCCTGCACTCCCGGTCCAAGCACATTTACATACAACACCATTTCATAAGAGAGCAGGTTGAGAAAGGCGTGGTTGAATTGTACTTCGTGTCGACGGATTATCAGCTCGCGGACATATTCACAAAAGCATTACTAAGAGAGCGGTTCGAATTTCTACTCCCGCGTCTTGGTATGAAGAGTATGTCTCCTGAAACTCTTAAACGTCTTCAGGAAGGAGACGAGGAGTAAAAGATGGTCTTCCTATATCCTATGTAAATATGTACATATTCAAAACCAAAAAGAAAATACAAAAATATAAAACCTATAAAAACCATAAAAAATTAGAAAATAGAAAATACCAAAAATAGTTTTTCAAGACATGTCTTCCGTTTATCGATAACATTTACGGTCTTAGAAATGTCATTCAACAATGACACGGGTCTTTAAATGAAGCTCGAACAAAAGTTCAAACTTTTCAAAACTTATCTTTATGGTTTGCTATTATTTTTGATATGCAACCCGGTTTTCAAAATGAGGAAAACACGTCGCCAAAAAGACGGTCGTTCCTAACAACGGGTGATTAAGTTCTCCAGGGCATGGATTACTTTATATCCATGCACCTTCGATCTAATGTACGCTTCAGTGCATTATTTCTTGATACAGAAGAGAAGTCTTCTTTCTAACCAAATAATTTTCCGTCTATGATTCTTCAGAAAATTATTTGCGTCTCACTTGGTGGAAAAGTATTGTTTGAAAATTAATTGGGCTTGAATTTCTCAAAATTTGACACTCAGTCAATGACTACTGCTCTTTAAATAGAAAACGGGTCATAGATTGAGGGGGGGTTATCAAATTTATGACATCTAACGGGCATTTTAAATCTTTAAACAGGTAATTAGAAAAGGTTAAAGGTGTTTGCATGTACCAGGGTTTCAATTTGAAGAGGGGTTAAACTTGTGTCAACTCAAATGGCAAACATTGTCATTTATGTGCATGTATAGGGACTTATTTGCAAATTTCTAGTTGACTCCTAGATTTTAAAACCTTAAGGACCAATTGCGCCATTTATGCACTTTAATTAAACCCTTAGTATCTCTTATAACTTAAATGAAAAATAAAGGAGAAAGTGAGGGGCCAAATCCGCCATAAGTTAAAAGTGGTACTTATGTATAAAAGAGTCTTTACGTTTTGACTCGGTCAAACTCCCAAATATTCAGTCAAACTCTTCTCCTTTTTTCTCTCTCAACCCAAATCTCAATATATTACGACTTGCTTGATTTATGCCATCTGTGTGATTTCGTGTTTAGGTATCACTTGTTTAGTGTTCTTTATCATCTAAATATACCTTATCTTTAATATCTTGGCCTGAAATTCATTAAATCGCATTTCTTTTAGGGTGTTTGTACTTAATCCTCATCAAAGTCTTGGTTAGTGTTTCTAATTAAGTTTTGTTTGCTGGGTTAACATTAGATTACATACATGATGCTTCGTTGATGTCTTAAGTGTTTCCCCAATAGCTAATTTAGGGTCCTTGTGATTTTCGCATATTGTTTGACTTTTTGAGTCAAAACCGTAAGCGTATGATGTTTGTGGTGGCCTTTTGGTGTTGATAAATTAGTTAGTGAGTAGCATAAAATGTATATCATGATCTGGTTTCACCTAGGATGCCTTGATTTAAAAGTTGGAATCTGCACATATGAATGTTCTTGGTTGCATTTTGTCAAATGTTCTTGTCTGCGTTTTGTTTGGTTAGTCATGGTTGCGCTTTACTTTACATTTCTTGATTGCGTTTTGTTCTGAGATTCCATGTTGCGTTTTGCCTATTAATTGTTAAAAAAGGTCAAAACGCAAGCCATTGTGTTTTGCTTTGAAGACTAAAATATTAAAATATTAAAACCCTCATTTCGAATTTCTTTTAATGATTGCGTTTTGTATATTTTGAATATAATATACCTTGCGTTTTGACGGATTGCGTTTTGTCTGACTACGACTTGTGTCTTGCGTTTTGAAATGTCTGCGTTTTGATTATTTTTTATAAAATATTCATTGCGTTTTGTCCTACTGCGTTTTGCTTGTTGCGACTTGTCTCATGTGTTTTGAATAGATTGCGTTTTGATTATTTTTAATAAAATACTCATTGCATTTTTATGGATTGCGTTTTGCTTGGGAGATGTCTGCGACTTGTGTGTAATTGCGTTTTGTTGACTAATTGGTGTAGTATACATGATATCATAACACAAGCAAGAGATGATGGGTTGGCTACTTAATCTTAGAGAGAGAAAGTGATATTTCTAGAGAGAGAAAGTGCAAGACAAAGTATTATTATGAAATGAACAACCAACCCCTTCCCATGGCTGGAAAGGGGTTTATATACATGTGTATGTAAGCTCTATGGGCTTGGGTATGGGCTTACAAGTGGGCTAAAGGCCCGGCCCAATACTACTAGTCATACGCTTACTTTCTAACTATGAGCTTTGCTATACTAAACAATACACGGGGGTGACCGAGTCTTTTTCATAATCCTAACAATCTCCCCCTAAGGGAGGTCACCCCATAAAATACAATTTGAATAATAGCATTCTAGTTCTTCGACCTTCTGTCAGTAGCTCGTAGTCTTTGATTCTTCATTCTTTGAGATCATTGTACACTATGTAGTGATCCTTGAACTTTGTTCCTTAGACTTGTGTGATCTTCGAGCTTTCTTTGAGATCATCAGCCACAGTAAATCTCTTAATCATCCTTGTTGTGAAGTGTTGCCTTCATGTGATGTTGTGACCTTCAGACCCGCATGCTCACACTTTTCTTGATCATGACTTCTCAGAGTTGCGGAAGCTGTGTTGTAGGTCATTCAGTTGTCATGATGTCTTTACTTGGAAACATTAAGTGTGAGCATTGGGTGGTGAATTGACTCCACTGGAACGAGGTATCTCCATCTCCATCTTTGCTTGATCCTGTAATAAAACAGTTAGCAATAAAGCTTGTGGGCGAATATGGCTTTGTCATTCGCCTGAGTCTGGTTGGATTAACCTCCGGATCCGTGAGGACCGACCTGTGATCAGGTAGATTCCTTCAGCGTTTGAGAGACCAAGAGCTCCGGTGTTACAGATTCTTTGGGGCATCGTCAATCGAGCCCATATTGATTATGCAGAGAGGATGTGGGAAGAATTCACCCAATTCATTTCATTCTTTCATTGAAGACAAAAAGAATCTGGCACTGCATACTCAGGGAAAGAAGAAAGCCAATCCTCTTGTGATCCCAAGTGTTAGGTTCACCAAGCTGATCATCCATCACTTACAAAGCAAGCACAAATTCCACCCGAGACCAGATTCTCCACTTCATTTGCCTTATGAAGAGTATGTTCTGGGATATCTCAAGTTTAGTGCAAAGGGACCAAACGGGAAGTATTTGGGATGCCTATTCCGAATGATCTTACGCCTCACGCGCTAGCGCTCATTCGGAGGTGAATCATTACTACATTGAGTATCTGGAGAAAGTAGCTAAGGCATAAAAGTATTTTGCGGTGAAGGAAGTTAGTGATCCGACTCTCCTGCACCTAAACCTGCTCTCTCGGCACATACAAACCGAAGCAACCAAGCAATCTAAGCCTCAACCACCCAAACCAACACCTACAACAACTGAACCCTCCAAGAAAGACCAAAGTAAAAAGCGTAAACTGGTCAAGGAGTCTTCTGAGGCACCATCTCTAGCCGAACAACCTAAAGCTGGTAATGTGATAAAGAAGCGAAAGCCAAAGAGCTCCTCACAACTGATTGATGAATTTGTTAATGAAGGTGTTTCAGATAAGGAACCGGTGTACGGTGATGAAAAGGCTGATACGCAAAGGGCAATTGAAGAAAGTTTACCGTCAGGTTCCGATGCGATCGTGGGTCAACTTCTCTGTGGTGCTCAGGGAACTAATTGGGAAATTTCAACCGCTTCTAGATGTTTAGTGAAAGGGTAAAGAGAAAGTCAGTGATGAACAAGTGGCCCTTGATCTACCGCACCCTTCGACACCAAGATAGAAAGAGCCCTGCTGAACAATATATCTTCCAAAGGTGCAGTTCTGCACCAGCTGAACCTTCAGGTCATGATGAATCTTCGTCATTGTATGCGGAACTTGGTCTGACTGATAGTGAGATGGAATCTGATGACGAAGTGCCAGGGATTGATGTTGGAGATCAAGACGAAGGCCAGGCTGGACCAAACCCTGGTATACAAGATGAAGGACAGGCTGGATCAAACCCTAGTGATGTTGTAGTGTCTCAACCTCAATCCAGTCATGATGTTCATGCTGGACCAAACCTTGAACACATGGACGTTGAGGTCACTGATTCTTTAATTTAACAAAACCCTGAGCAAATGGATGAAGAGTTCACTACAACGGCTTACCTAAATGTTCAGGAGAACCTTAAACTCCCAACTGAAGATCAAGTGAGACTTGAGGAACCTGCAAGCTCCACTAGAACCCTGTCTTCTCTACAAAATCTTGACAAGGAATTCAGCTTCACCAATCAGTTCCTTGAGGAGAAGTCACCAGAAGACGAACCTAAGAAAACCAATATTGAATTGGAGGTTCAGTCAATGGTCACGGTTCCCATTCATTAGGACACCTCTTCTGTACCTCTAATGACCACTCCGGTTATTGACCTCATAGTCTCTCAACCAGTCTCCACAACAGTTCAAGCACCACTACCAACATCAACAACAACGGTCACAACAATCAAAACAACAACATCTCTTCTACCACCACTAACTCAACCACAACAAGGCTCCTCAGATTCGATCTTAATTCAGTACATCAGTGAGCTTGAACAATATATGGCGGATCTGCTACAAGATAACTTAGCCCTGGAGGAAAGATTAGACAAACATGGGTCCAGATTGTACAAATTGGAGAATCTTGATATTCCCCATCAGGTGAGCAAAGCAGTGGATGAAATTGTCACGGATGCTGTTGACTGGGCCATTCAAGCTCCACTCGGGGATCGCTTCAGAGATTTGCCAGAAGCTGACATGAAAGAGATTCTTCACTACCGCATGTAGGAAACCAAATCCTATGAAGCTCATGAAGATCACAAGAAGCTGTACGAAGCTCTGGAGAAGTCAATGGACCATGATCACTCTGAACAACTCCTAACTGATTTGTCTGAAGCACGAAGAAAGAAGAAAAGGAGACACGAGTCACCAAAAACACCACTTGGGTCTCCACCTCATCAGCCACCCCCTCCTCCACCACCTGCAGGTCCATCTGGAACTTTAGGAGCTTCTGGCGCTTCTAAAGCGTCTTAGCTGCCACCTCCTCCTCCACCTCTATCCACCAACTAGAGTGATCAGTCAAAAAGCATAGCTGCCCCAAGCTCTTTAAAGACAGCGCCTTCAGCTAAATATACTGCTTGGACGATTATTGACACAAGACTTAAGTCGTCTGTCTCATCAACTCCTGAAGATCTACATATGGATGCTGATTCGGCTCCCGACGAATAGGTACATTCATCTGATGATGAAGACATTAGGAATGATCACATTCCTAAGGTAAATTTGAAGCAAGATTGGTGGAAGCCACTTTCTGAGGAAGACAGACCTGCTACACCAGAACCTGCCTGGTCCATTCCATCATCTGACCTGCCTGTCCTAATGAACAACTGGGCATCTGCTCTTGCATCCACCTATGCACCTCCACCAGAGAACTCGTTACTTGCTCAGACCGGTGACATGGCAATCTTTATGGACTGGTTCTGTAAAAAGCAAGGGATCACGAAACTTACACAAAAAGACCTGGAAGGCCCTGCATTTGAAATCGTCAAAGTCTTCCATCCTAATGTGATTCATCTCCAGTACCAAATGGAAGAATGCCATAAACTCCTCACCGATCAAGTGGACGATGCAATCATCAGGCATAATGTCAGCAAACCACTACCACTGGGTGGTCAGCCAGGGCAAGTCACAATTCAAGCTGACTTCTTCTTTAACAAAGATTTGGAGTATCTAAGATATGGTAGCAAGGGTGGCAGACCTGCGTTGTCAATCTCGAAGATGAAAGCGGCGTATTATCCTGATGTTGGGTTAGAGCAAATGGTACCCGATCAGATGTGGATTGATCATGCGCTTCAATGAGATCCACAAGTTCAGCGACGGCATTCTGCAACAGATTAATGAGGCATTAGACTACCGGGTCAAGGAATTTAAGGTCAACAGGATGAATCCGGGTTTGAACACACGGTTTTAGACAAGGAAAGATGTTGAAAGAAGCAAGGAGTTCATGTTTTCAATTCAAAAACGGCTTAAGACACGGAGGATCTTCCGTAACCTGGAAAGCTTTGTTGGTGGACGAATAAGAGAAGGAGACTACAGACTTCTGCAGAGAACCTAATAATCACATCATCTCTGCAATCAAGGTCCATCTCTTGTGGGGTATCCTTATATATGTTGTTGTAATATGTACATTATACAGTAGTGATTAAGATGTGTTTGTGTCAGTATATTCGCTTTTTCTGAGTTTGTGTCAAATTTTGTAACCATTAGATCAAACTTATCATAACTAAAACAAAATATGTCCCTCCATAATTGAGGGGGAGCATGAATATGTTTCATTATAGGCTTGTATAAATCAGACACATTTTCTCCTAAAATTTTCTAACATATTTAAATCAATTAAGATCCTAAATCTCAAACGGTTTGAATTTTTTGATCGGGGGAGAGAATGTGATTTTAATATGAAAATTTGATAAAAATGTGATCTTTTAGTTTCAAGTGTAGGCTCTCCCATATGTGCTAAACTCTTTCGAATATCGATGCACATATTGAGGGGGGAGGGGCGAATGGTGTATGATGGCAATTGTGGAAATACCAAAGACCGACCTTGTAATTATTCTATCAGAGTTATAAGGATGGTAAGGTTAGGTAATCATTCCCACGATCCCGCCAGAGCCAGAGGGATCTACCCAGGGACAATTCACTAGTTAGTGTAGAAGTCCTTAGGTATGATTAAAAAGGAGTAATGTAAGAATAAGGGAATAGTATGGACTGAGATGGAGCTAGTACTGTAACATACCCAACAAGGTTCTAGTAATGAAGTCTCAGTAAGCACTGAAGGGGTTGAAAAATGAAAAAGAAATGTTAAGATAAAGGGTGAAAAGAAAGCAGCCCTCCTTAAACATTAGGCAGAAATCGGGTCACTACATATGTTGTTAGCAATCAACCAACATTG